>JADLZL010007475.1:0-212715 GCA_015844335.1 Chrysopogon serrulatus | reverse complement strand
CCGATGCAACAAATTTTTTTTGCACACTTGTGGTGCGCTTCCCCGAAAGCAGGCATCGAACGCGTCGCGGCAGATTACCACCGACTCCGAACGTGGTAACGACTGTGCACTTGTTCCACGTCACCTAAGATGAGCATCCGGTGCAACAAAATTTTTTTGCACACTTCTGGTGTGTTTCCCGAAAGTCGCATCAAACGTGCGACGACATTACCATCGACTCCAAACGTGGTAACGACCGTGCACTTGTTCCACGCCACCTAAGATGAGCATCCGGTGCAACAAAATTTTTTGCACACCGGTGTGTTCCCCGGAAGCCGTGCATCGAACGTGCGACGACGTTACCACTGACTCGAAATGTGGTAACGACTGTGCACTTGTTCCACGTCACCTAAGATAAGCATCCGCGCAATAAATTTTTTTTTTTGCACACCGTGGTGCACTTCCCGAAAGTCGCCCATCGAACGTGCGACGAGATTACCACTGACTCCAAACGTGGTAACGACCATGCACTTGTTCCACGTCACCTAAGATGAGCATCCGGCGCTACAAAATTTTTTGCACACTTTGGTGTGCTTCCCTTCAGTCGTGCATCGAACGTGCGACGACATTACCACTGACTCCAAATGTGGTAACGACTCGCACTTGTTCCACGTCACCTAAGAAAAGCATCCGGCGCAATAAAATTTTTTTGCACACTTGTGGTGCGCTTCCCGAAAAGTCGTGCATCGAACGTGCGACGAGATTACCACCGACTCCAAACGTGGTAACGACCGTGCACTTGTTCTACGTCACCAAAGATGAGCATCCGATGCAACAAAATTTTTTGCACACTTGTGGTGCGCTTCCCGAAAAGCTGTGCATCGAACGTCGCGACGAGATTACCACTGACTCCAAACGTGGTAACGACCGTGCACTTGTTCCACATCACCTAAGATGAGCATCCGGTGCAACAAAATTTTTTTGCACACTTCTGGTGCGCTTCCCGAAAGCCGTGCATCAAACGTGCGACGACATTACCACTGACTCCAAACGTGGTAACGACCGTGCACTTGTTCCACGCCACCTAAGATGAGCATCCGGTGCAACAAAATTTTTTTGCACACTTCTGGTGTGTTCCTGAAAGCCGTGCATCGAACGTGCGACGACATTACCACTGACTCGAAACGTGGTAACGACCGCGGCACTTGTTCCACGTCACCTAAGATGAGCATCCGGTGCAACAAAATTTTTTTTGCACACTTCGGTGTGCTTCCCGAAAGTCGTGCATCGAACGTGCGACGACCTTACCACTCCAAATGTGGTAACGACTGTGCACTTGTTCCACGTCACCTAAGATAAGCATCTGGCGCCAATAAATTTTTTTTGCACACCTGTGGTGCGCTTCCCGAAAGTCGTGCATCGAACGTGCGACGAGATTACCACTGACTCCAAACGTGGTAACGACCGTGCACTTGTTCCACGTCACCAAAGATGAGCATCCGATGCAACAAAATTTTTTTGCACACTTGTGGTGTGCTTCCCGACAACTGCATCGAACGTGCGACGAGATTACCACCGACTCCAAACGTGGTAACGACCGTGCACTTGTTCCACGTCACCTAAGATGAGCATCCGGTGCAACAAAATTTTTTGCACAGTTCTCGTGTGCTTCCCGAAAGTGCATCAAACGCGTGCGACGACATTACCACCGACTCCAAACGTGGTAACGACTGTGCACTTGTTCCACGTCACCTAAGATAAGCATCCGGCACAACAAAATTTTTTGCACACCTCGTGGTGCGCTTCCCGAAAGTCGTGCATCGAAACCGCGACGAGATTACCACGGACTCCAAACGTGGTAACGACCGCACACTTGTTCCACGTCACCTAAGATGAGCATCCGGTGCAACAAAATTTTTTTTGCACACTTCGGTGTGCTTCCCCGAAAAGCCGTGCATCGAACGTGCGACGACATTACCATCGACACCAAACGTGGTAACGACTGTGCACTTGTTCCACGTCACCTAAGATAAGCATCCGGGCGCAATAAAATTTTTTTGCACCTGTGGTGCGCTTCCCGAAAGTCGTGCATCGAACGTGCGACGAGATTACCACTGACTCCAAACGTGGTAACGACCGTGCACTTGTTCCACGTCACCAAAGATGAGCATCCGATGCAACAAAATTTTTTTGCACACTTGTGGCGCGCTTCCTGAAAGCTGTGCATCGAACGTGCGACGAGATTACCACTGACTCCAAATGTGGTAACGACCGTGCACTTGTTCCACGTCACCTAAGATGAGCATCCGGTGCAACAAAATTTTTTGCACACTTACGGTGTGTTCAAAGCCGTGCATCGAACGTGCGACGACATTACCACTGACTCGAAACGTGGTAACGACCGTGCACTTGTTCCACGTCAAGAAAGATGAGCATCCGATGCAACAAAATTTTTTTGCACACTTGTGGTGCGCTTCCTAAAAGCTGTGCATGAAACGTGCGACGAGATTATCACTGACTCCAAATGTGGTAACGACCGTGCCCTTGTTCCACGTCACCTAAGATGACCATCCGGCCCTGGGGTTGGATGAAAAGCCCGACACACCGATCCGGTTTCCCTGAATCCTGCAATCTTAGCACCGACAGCCGAAATTACGACGCACCGATCCAGTTACAACGCCACTAGGGCCTCTTGTTGTACCTCGGCAATCTTAGCACCGCACTTCGGCGCACCCCTTCGGAAAAGGCCCAATCGCCCCAAAAGACTAGTTTGATGGAGGAAGGGTGGCTCTCCCTTTTAAGGTGGCTTCCTCCTCCCAAGCTAAGCAAGGTGGGATTATTTAGAGGCTCACACGGTCGCCGCCCGACCACAACTGGGCCACTTGGCCCATTGTTGCGTCTTTGCCAGCGGGTAATATTGGAGGATGTCCTCATCATTCCCACCCCCTTAAACAAGGGCCCAGCTCTGATACCAAATGATGCATCCGGCCCAGGTGGGGTTGGATGAAAAGCCCGACACACCGATCCGGATTCCCTGAATCCTGCAATCTTAGCACCGACAGCCGAAATTACGACGCACCGATCCGGTTACAACGCCACTAGGGACTCTTGTTGCACCTCGGCAATCTTAGCACCGCACTTCGGCGCACCCCTTCGGAAAAGGCCCAATCGCCCCAAAAGACTAGTCTGATGGGGGAAGCGTGGCTCTCCCTTTTAAGGTGGCTTCCTCCTCCCAAGCTAAGCAAGGTGGGATTATTTAGAGGCTCACACGGTCGCCGTCCGACTACAACTGGGCCACTTGGCCCATTGTTGCGTCTTTGCCAGCGGGTAATATTGGAGGATGTCCTCATCATTCCACGTCACCTAAGATAAGCATCTGGCGCAATAAAATTTTTTTTGCACACTTGTGGTGCGCTTCCCGAAAGTCGTGCATCGAACGTTCAACGAGATTACCACTGACTCCAAACGTGGTAACGACCGTGCACTTGTTCCACGTCACCAAAGATGAGCATCCGATGCAACAAAATTTTTTTGCACACTTGTGGTGCGCTTCCTAAAAGCTGTGCATGAAACGTGCGACGAGATTATCACTGACTCCAAACGTGGTAACGACCGTGCCCTTATTCCACGTCACCAAAGATGAGCATCCGTTGCAACAAAATTTTTTTGCACAGTTGTGGTGCGCTTCCCGAAAGCTGTGCATCGAACGTGCGACGAGATTACCACTGACTCCAAACGTGTGGTAACAACCGTGCACTTGTTCCACGTCACCTAAGATGAGCATCTGGTGCAACAAAATTTTTTTGCACACTTCGGGTGTGCTTCCCGAAAGCCGTGCATCGAACGTGCGACGACATTACCACTGACTCCAAACGTGGTAACGACTGTGCACTTGTTCCATGTCACCCAAGATAAGCATCGGCGCAACAAAATTTTTTTGCACACCTGTGGTGCGCTTCCCCGAAAGTCATTACCACTCACTCCAAACGTGGTAACGACCGTGCACTTGTTCCACGTCACCTAAGATGAGCATCCGGTGCAACAAAATTTTTTTGCACACTTCTGGTGTGCTTCCCGAAAGCCGTGCATCGAACGTGCGACGACATTACCACAGACTCCAAACGTGGTAACGACTGTGCACTTGTTCCACATCACCTAAGATAAGCACCTGGCCCAATAAAATTTTTTTTGCACACCTGTGGTGCGCATCCCGAAAGTCGTGCATCGAACGTGTGACGAGAATACCACTCGACTCCAAACGTGGTAACGACCGTGCACTTGTTCCACGTCACCAAAGATGAGCATCCGATGCAACAAAATTTTTTTGCACACTTGTGGTGCGCTTCCTAAAAGCTGTGCATGAAACGTGCGACGAGATTATCACTGACTCCAATCGTGGTAACGACCGTGCCCTTATTCTACGTCACCAAAGATGAGCATCCGTTGCAACAAAATTTTTTTGCACAGTTGTGGTGCGCTTCCCGAAAGCTGTGCATCGAACGTGCGACGAGATTACCTCTGACTCCAAACGTGTGGTAACAACCGTGCACTTGTTCCACGTCACCTAAGATGAGCATCTGGTGCAACAAAATTTTTTTGCACACTTCGGTGTGCTTCCCGAAAAGCCGCATCAAACGTGCGACGACATTACCACGACTCCAAACGTGGTAACGACTGTGCACTTGTTCCACGTCACCTAAGATAAGCACCTGGCCCAATAAAATTTTTTTTGCACACCTGTGGTGCGCATCCCGAAAGTCATGCATCGAACGTGTGACGAGAATACCACTGACTCCAAACGTGGTAACGACCGTGCACTTGTTCCACGTCACCAAAGATGAGCATCCGATGCAACAAAATTTTTTTGCACCCTTGTGGTGCGCTTCCCGAAAAAACGTGCATCGAACGCGTGCGGCGAGATTAGCACTGACTCCAAACGTGGTAACGACCGTGCACTTGTTCCACGTCACCTAAGATGAGCATCCGTTGCAACAAAATTTTTTTGCACACTTCTGGTGTGCTTCCCGAAAGCCGTGCATCAAACGTGCGACGACATTACCACTGACTCCAAACGTGGTAACGACTGTGCACTTGTTCCATGTCACCTAAGATAAGCATCTGGCACAACAAAAATTTTTTGCACACCTGTGGTGCTTTTCCGAAAGTCGTGCATCGAACGTGCGACGAGATTACGACTGACTCCAAACGTGGTAACGACCGTGCACTTGTTCCACGCCACCTAAGATGAGCATCCGGTGCGACAAAATTTTTTTGCACACTTCTGGTGTGTTCCCGGAAGTCGTGCATCGAACGTGCGACGACATTACCACTGACTCCAAACGTGGCAACGACTGTGCACTTGTTCCACGTCACCTAAGATAAGCATCTGGCGCAATAAATTTTTTGCACACTTGTGGTGCGCTTCGAAAAGTCGTGCATCGAACGTGCGACGAGATTACCACTGACTCCAAACGTGGTAACGACCGTGCACTTGTTCCATGTCACCAAAGATGAACATCCGATGCAACAAAATTTTTTTGCACACTTGTGGAGCGCTTCCTAAAAGCTATGCATCGAACGAGCGACGAGATTATCACTGACTCCAAACGTGGTAACGACCGTGCACTTGTGCCACGTCACCTAAGATGAGCATCTGGTGCAACAAAATTTTTTTGCACACTTCTAGTGTGCTTTCCGAAAGCCGTGCATCGAACGTGCGACGACATTACCACTGACTCCCAACGTGGTAACGACTGTGCACTTTTTCCACATAACCTAAGATAAGCATCCGGCGCAGCAAAATTTTTTGCACACCCGTGGTGCGCTTCCCGAAAGTCGTGCATCGAACGTGCGACGAGATTACCATCGACTCCAAACGTGGTAACGACCGTGCACTTGTTCCACGCCACCAAAGATGAGCGTCCGATGCAACAAAAATTTTTTGCACACTTGTGGTGCGCTTCCCGAAAGCTGTGCATCGAACGTGTGACGAGATTACCACTCGACTCCAAACGTGTGGGTAACAACCGTGCACTTGTTCCACGTCACCTAAGATGAGCATCCGGTGCAACAAAATTTTTTTGCAAACTTCTGGTGTGCTTCCCGAAAGCCGTGCATCGAACGTGCGACGACATTTCCACTCGACTCCAAACGTGGTAACGACGTGCACTTGTTCCACGTCACCTAAGATAAGCATCGGCGCAACAAAATTTTTTTGCACACCTATGGTGCGCTTCCCGAAAGTCGTGCATCGAACGCGCGACGAGATTACCATCGACTCCAAACGTGGTAACGACCGTGCACTTGTTCCACGTCACCTAAGATAAGCATCCGGCGCAATAAAATTTTTTTTTTGCACACCCGTGGTGCGCTTTCCGAAAGTCGTGCATCGAACGTGCGACGAGATTACCACTGACTCCAAACGTGGTAACGACCGTGCATTTGTTCCACGTCACCAAAGATGAGCATCCGATGCAACAAAAATTTTTTGCACACTTGTGGAGCGCTTCCTAAAAGCTGTGCATCAAACGTGCGACGAGATTATCACTGACTCCAAACGTGGTAACGACCATGCACTTGTGCCACGTCACCTAAGATGAGCATCTGGTGCAACAAAATTTTTTTGCACACTTCTAGTGTGCTTCCCGAAAGCCGTGCATCGAACGTGTGACGACATTACCACCGACTCCAAACGTGGTAACGACTGTGCACTTGTTCCACGTCACCTAAGATAAGCATCCGGGCGCAATAAAATTTTTTTTTGCACACCTGTGGTGCGCTTCCCGAAAAGTCGCATCGAACGTGCGATGAGATTACCACTGACTCCAAACGTGGTAACGACTGTGCACATGTTCCACGTCACCAAAGATGAGCATTCGATGCAACAAAATTTTTTTGTACACTTGTGGTGCGCTTCCCGCAAACTGTGCATCGAATGTGCGACGAGATTACCACTGACTCCAAACGTGGTAACGACCGTGCACTTGTTCCACGTCACCTAAGATGAGCATCCGGTGCAACAAAATTTTTTGCACACTTCGGTGTGCCCCGAAAGCCGTGCATCGAACGTGCGACGACATTACCACTGACTCCAAACGTGGTAACGACTGTGCACTTGTTCCACGTCACCTAAGATAAGCATCTGACACAACAAAATTTTTTTACACACCTGTGGTGCGCTTCCCGAATGTCGTGCATCGAACGTGCGACGAGATTACCACTGACTCCAAACGTGGTAACGACCGTGCACTTGTTCCACGCCACCTAAGATGAGCATCCGGTGCAACAAAATTTTTGCCCACTTCTGGTGTGTGCTTCCCGAAAAGCCGTGCATCGAAAGTGCGACGACATTACCACTGACTCCAAACGTAGTAACGACTGTGCACTTGTTCTACGTCACCTAAGAAAAGCATCTGGCGCAATAAAAATTTTTTTGCACACTTGTGGTGCGCTTCCCGAAAGTCGTGCATCGAACGTGCGACGAGATTACCACTGACTCCAAACGTGGTAACGACCGTGCACTTGTTCCACGTCACCTAAGATGAGCATCCGGTGCAACAGAATTTTTTTGCACACTTCTGGTGTGCTTCCCGAAAGCCGTGCATCGAACGTGCGACGACATTACCGCGGACTCCAAATGTGGTAACGACTGTGCACTTGTTCCACGTCCCCTAAGATAAGCATCTGGCGCAATCAAATTTTTTTTTGCACACCTGTGGTGCGCTTCCCGAAAGTCGTGCATCGAACGTGCGACGAGATTACCACTGACTCCAAACGTGGTAACGACCGTGCACTTGTTCCACGTCACCAAAGATGAGCATCCGATGCAACAAAATTTTTTTGCACACTTGTGGTGTGATTCCCAAAAACTGTGCATCGAACGTGCGACGAGATTACCACTGACTCCAAACGTGGTAACGACCGTGCACTTGTTCCACGTCACCTAAGATGAGCATCCGTTGCAACAAAATTTTTTTGCACACTTCGGTGTGTGCTTCCCGAAAAGCGTGCATCAAACGTGCGACGACATTACCATCGACTCCAAACGTGGTAACGACTGTGCACTTGTTCCACGTTACCTAAGATAAGCATCCGCACAACAAAAAATTTTTGCACACCGTGGTGCTTTTCCGAAAAGTCGTGCATCGAACGCGGCGACGAGATTACCACCGACTCCAAACGTGGTAACGACCGTGCACTTGTTCCACGCCACCTAAGATGAGCATCCGGTGCAACAAAATTTTTTTGCACACTTCTGGTGTGTTCCCCGAAAGTCGCATCGAACGCGATGCGACGACATTACCCACCGACTCCAAACGTGGTAACGACCGTGCACGTGTTCCACGTCACCTAAGATAAGCATCCGGCGCAATAAAATTTTTTTTGCACACCTGTGGTGCGCTTCCCGAAAAGTCGTGCATCGAACGTGCGACGAGATTACCACCGACTCCAAACGTGGTAACGACCGTGCACTTGTTCCACGTCACCAAAGATGAGCGTCCGATGCAACAAAATTTTTTTGCACACATGTGGTGCGCTTCCCGAAAGCTGTGCATCGAACGTGTGATGAGATTACCACTGACTCCAAACGTGTGGTAACAACCGTGCACTTGTTCCACGTCACCTAAGATGAGCATCCGGTGCAACAAAATTTTTTGCACACTTCTGTGTGTGCTTCCCCGAAAGCCGCATCGAACGTGCGACGACATTTCCACCGACTCCAAACGTGGTAACGACTGTGCACTTGTTCCACGTCACCTAAGATAAGCATCTGGCGCAATAAAATTTTTTTTGCACACCTGTGGTGCGCTTCCCGAAAGTCGTGCATCGAACGTGCGACGAGATTACCACTGACTCCAAACGTGGTAACGACCGTGCACTTGTTCCACGTCACCAAAGATGAGCATCCGATGCAACAAAATTCTTTTTGTACACTTGTGGTGCGCTTCCCCGCAAAACTGTGCATCGAATGTGCGACGAGATTACCATCGACTCCAAATGTGGAAGCGACCGTGCACTTGTTCCACGTCACCTAAGATGAGCATCCGGTGCAACAAAATTTTTTTGCACACTTCTAGTGTGCTTCCCGAAAAGCCGCATCGAAAGTGCGACGACATTACCACCGACTCCAAACGTGGTAACGACTGTGCACTTGTTCTACGTCACCTAAGAAAAGGATCCGGGCGCAATAAAATTTTTTTTGCACACTTGTGGTGCGCTTCCCGAAAGTCGTGCATCGAACGCGGCGACGAGATTACCACCGACTCCAAACGTGGTAACGACCGTGCACTTGTTCCACGTCACCTAAGATGAGCATCCGGTGCAACAAAAATTTTTTGCACACTTCTGGTGTGCTTCCCGAAAGCCGTGCATCGAACGTGCGACGACATTACCGCGGACTCCAAATGTGGTAACGACTGTGCACTTGTTCCACGTCCCCTAAGATAAGCATCTGGCGCAATCAAATTTTTTTTGCACACCTGTGGTGCGCTTCCCGAAAGTCGTGCATCGAACGTGCGACGAGATTACCACTGACTCCAAACGTGGTAACGACCGTGCACTTGTTCCACGTCACCAAAGATGAGCGTCCGATGCAACAAAATTTTTTTGCACACATGTGGTGCGCTTCCCGAAAGCTGTGCATCGAACGTGTGACGAGATTACCACTGACTCCAAACGTGTGGTAACAACCGTGCACTTGTTCCACGTCACCAAAGATGAGCATCCGATGCAACAAAATTCTTTTGCACACCTGTGGTGCGCTTCCTAAAAGCTGTGCATCAAACGTGCGACGAGATTACCACTGACTCCAAACGTGGTAACGACCGTGCACTTGTTCCACGTCACCTAAGATGAGCATCCGGTGCAACAAAATTTTTTGCACACTTCTAGTGTGCTTCCCCCAAAGCCGTGCATCGAACGCGCGACGACATTTCCACCGACTCCAAACGTTGTAACGACCGCGGCACGTGTTCCACGTCACCTAAGATAAGCATCTGGCGCAATAAAATTTTTTTGCACACCTGTGGTGCGCTTCCCGAAAGTCGTGCATCGAACGTGCGATGAGATTACCACTGACTCCAAACGTGGTAACGACCGTGCACTTGTTCCACGTCACCAAAGAGGAGCGTCCGATGCAACAAAATTTTTTTGCACACATGTGGTGCGCTTCCCGAAAGCTGTGCATCGAACGTGTGACGAGATTACCATCGACTCCAAACGTGTGGTAACAACCGTGCACTTGTTCCACGTCACCTAAGATGAGCATCCGGTGCAACAAAATTTTTTTTTGCACACTTCTGGTGTGCTTCCCCCGAAAGCCGTGCATCGAACGTGCGACGACATTACCACCGACTCCAAACGTGGTAACGATCGTGCACGTGTTCCACGTCACCTAAGATAAGCATCCGGCGCAATAAAATTTTTTTTTTTTTGCACACCTGTGGTGCGCTTCCCCGAAAGTCGTGCATCGAACGTGCGACGAGATTACCACTCGACTCCAAACGTGGTAACGACCGTGCACTTGTTCCACGTCACCAAAGATGAGCGTCCGATGCAACAAAATTTTTTTTGCACACATGTGGTGCGCTTCCCGAAAGCTGTGCATCGAACGTGTGACGAGATTACCACTGACTCCAAACGTGTGGTAACAACCGTGCACTTGTTCCACGTCACCTAAGATGAGCATCCGGTGCAACAAAATTTTTTTGCACACTTCTGGTGTGCTTCCCGAAAGCCGTGCATCGAACGTGCGACGACATTTCCACTGACTCCAAACGTGGTAACGACTGTGCACTTGTTCCACGTCACCTAAGATAAGCATCTGGCGCAATAAAATTTTTTTTGCACACCTGTGGTGCGCTTCCCGAAAGTCGTGCATCGAACGTGCGACGAGATTACCACTGACTCCAAACGTGGTAACGACCGTGCACTTGTTCCACGTCACCAAAGATGAGCATCCGATGCAACAAAATTCTTTTGTACACTTGTGGTGCGCTTCCCGCAAACTGTGCATCGAATGTGCGACGAGATTACCACTGACTCCAAATGTGGAAGCGACCGTGCACTTGTTCCACGTCACCTAAGATGAGCATCCGGTGCAACAAAATTTTTTTGCACACTTCTAGTGTGCTTCCCGAAAGCCGTGCATCGAAAGTGCGACGACATTACCACTGACTCCAAACGTGGTAACGACTGTGCACTTGTTCTACGTCACCTAAGAAAAGGATCTGGCGCAATAAAATTTTTTTTGCACACTTGTGGTGCGCTTCCCCGAAAGTCGTGCATCGAACGCGTGCGACGAGATTACCACCGACTCCAAACGTGGTAACGACCGTGCACTTGTTCCACGTCACCTAAGATGAGCATCCGGTGCAACAAAAATTTTTGCACACTTCGGTGTGCTTCCCGAAGCCGTGCATCGAACGTGCGACGACATTACCGCTGACTCCAAATGTGGTAACGACCGTGCACTTGTTCCACGCCCCTAAGATAAGCATCCGGCGCAATCAAATTTTTTTTTGCACACCTGTGGTGCGCTTCGAAAGTCGTGCATCGAACGTGCGACGAGATTACCACTGACTCCAAATGTGGTAACGACCGTGCACTTGTTCCACGTCACCAAAGATGAGCGTCCGATGCAACAAAATTTTTTTGCACACATGTGGTGCGCTTCCCGAAAGCTGTGCATCGAACGTGTGACGAGATTACCACTGACTCCAAACGTGTGGTAACAACCGTGCACTTGTTCCACGTCACCAAAGATGAGCATCCGATGCAACAAAATTCTTTTGCACACCTGTGGTGCGCTTCCTAAAAGCTGTGCATCAAACGTGCGACGAGATTACCACTGACTCCAAACGTGGTAACGACCGTGCACTTGTTCCACGTCACCTAAGATGAGCATCCGGTGCAACAAAATTTTTTTGCACACTTCTAGTGTGCTTCCCGAAAGCCGTGCATCGAACGTGCGACGACATTACCACTGACTCCAAACGTTGTAACGACTGTGCACGTGTTCCACGTCACCTAAGATAAGCATCCGGCGCAATAAAATTTTTTTTGCACACCGTGGTGCGCGCTCCCCGAAAGTCGTGCATCGAACGTCGCGATGAGATTACCACTGACTCCAAACGTGGTAACGACCGCGCACTTGTTCCACGTCACCAAAGAGGAGCGTCCGATGCAACAAAATTTTTTTGCACACATGTGGTGCGCTTCCTGAAAAGCCGCGGCATCGAACGTGTGACGAGATTACCACCGACTCCAAACGTGTGGTAACAACCGCACTTGTTCCACGTCACCTAAGATGAGCATCCGGTGCAACAAAATTTTTTTGCACACTTCTGGTGTGCTTCCCGAAAGCCGTGCATCGAACGCATGCGACGACATTACCACCGACTCCAAACGTGGTAACGACCGCACTTGTTCCACGTCACCTAAGATAAGCATCCGGCGCAATAAAATTTTTTTTTTTGCACACCTGTGGTGCGCTTCCCCGAAAGTCGCGCATCGAACGTGCGACGAGATTTCCACCGACTCCAAACGTGGTAACGACCGTGCACTTGTTCCACGTCACCAAAGATGAGCATCCGATGCAACAAAATTCTTTTGCACACCTGTGGTGCGCTTCCTAAAAAGCTGTGCATCAAACGTGCGACGAGATTACCATCGACTCCAAACGTGGTAACGACCGTGCACTTGTTCCACGTCACCTAAGATGAGCATCCGGTGCAACAAAATTTTTTGCACACTTCTAGTGTGCTTCCCGAAAGCCGCATCGAACGTGCGACGACATTACCACCGACTCCAAACGTGGTAACGACGTGCACGTGTTCCACGTCACCTAAGATAAGCATCCGGGCGCAATAAAATTTTTTTGCACACCCGTGGTGCGCTTCCCGAAAGTCGTGCATCGAACGCGTGCGATGAGATTACCACTCGACTCCAAACGTGGTAACGACCGTGCACTTGTTCGACGTCACCAAAGAGGAGCGTCCGATGCAACAAAATTTTTTGCACACATGTGGTGCGCGCCCCGAAAGCTGTGCATCGAACGTGTGACGAGATTACCACTGACTCCAAACGTGTGGTAACAACCGTGCACTTGTTCCACGTCACCTAAGATGAGCATCCGGTGCAACAAAATTTTTTTGCACACTTCGGTGTGCTTCCCGAAAAGCCGCGCATCGAACGTGCGACGACATTTTCCACCGACTCCAAACGTGGTAACGACTGTGCACTTGTTCCACGCCCCTAAGATAAGCATCGGGCGCAACAAAATTTTTTGCACACCTATGGTGCGCTTCCCCGAAAGTTGTGCATCGAACGTGCGACGAGATTACCACCGACTCCAAACGTGGTAACGACCGCACTTTCCACGCCACCTAAGATGAGCATCCGGTGCAACAAAATTTTTTGCACACTTCGGTGTGCTTCCCCAAAAGCCGCGGCATCGAACGCGTGCGGCGACATTACCACCGACTCCAAACGTGGTAACGATCGTGCACGTGTTCCACGCCACCTAAGATAAGCATCCGGGCGCAATAAAATTTTTTTTTGCACACCCGTGGTGCGCTTCCCGAAAGTCGTGCATCGAACGTGCGACGAGATTACCATCGACTCCAAACGTGGTAACGACCGCACTTGTTCCACGTCACCAAAGAGGAGCGTCCGATGCAACAAAATTTTTTTTGCACACATGTGGTGCGCTTCCCGAAAGCTGTGCATCGAACGTGTGACGAGATTACCACTGACTCCAAACGTGTGGTAACAACCGTGCACTTGTTCCACGTCACCTAAGATGAGCATCCGGTGCAACAAAATTTTTTTGCACACTTCTGGTGTGCTTCCCGAAAGCCGTGCATCGAACGTGCGACGACATTTCCACCGACTCCAAACGTGGTAACGACTGCGGCACTTGTTCCACGCCCCCTAAGATAAGCATCGGCGCAACAAAATTTTTTGCACACCTATGGTGCGCTTCCCGAAAGTTGTGCATCGAACGTGCGACGAGATTACCACTGACTCCAAACGTGGTAACGACCGTGCACTTTCCACGCCAACTAAGATGAGCATCCGTGCAATAAAATTTTTTGCACACTTCTGGTGTGCTTCCCGAAAAGCCGCATCGAACGTGCGACGGCGACATTACCATCGACTCCAAACGTGGTAACGACCGTGCACTTGTTCCACGCCACCTAAGATAAGCATCCGGGCGCAATAAATTTTTTTTGCACACCTGTGGTGCGCTTCCCGAAAGTCGTGCATCGAACGTGCGACGAGATTACCACATCGACTCCAAACGTGGTAACGACCGTGCACTTGTTCCACGTCACCAAAGATGAGCATCCGATGCAACAAAATTTTTTTGTACACTTGTGGTGCGCTTCCCGCAAACTGTGCATCGAATGTGCGACGAGATTACCACTGACTCCAAATGTGGAAGCGACCGTGCACTTGTTCCACGTCACCTAAGATGAGCATCCGGTGCAACAAAATTTTTTTGCACACTTCTAGTGTGCTTCCCGAAAGCCGTGCATCGAAAGTGCGACGACATTACCACTGACTCCAAACGTGGTAACGACTGTGCACTTGTTCTACGTCACCTAAGAAAAGCATCTGGCGCAATAAAATTTTTTTTGCACACTTGTGGTGCGCTTCCCGAAAGTCGTGCATCGAACGTGCGATGAGATTACCACTGACTCCAAACGTGGTAACGACCGTGCACTTGTTCCACGTCACCTAAGATGAGCATCCGGTGCAACAAAAATTTTTTGCACACTTCTGGTGTGCTTCCCGAAAGCCGTGCATCGAACGTGCGACGACATTACCGCGGACTCCAAATGTGGTAACGACTGTGCACTTGTTCCACGTCCCCTAAGATAAGCATCCGGCGCAATCAAATTTTTTTTTTGCACACCTGTGGTGCGCTTCCCGAAAGTCGTGCATCGAACGTGCGACGAGATTACCACTCGACTCCAAACGTGGTAACGACCATGCACTTGTTCCACGTCACCAAAGATGAGCATCCGATGCAACAAAATTTTTTGCACACTTGTGGTGTGATTCCCAAAAAATGTGCATCGAACGTGCGACGAGATTACCATCGACTCCAAACGTGGTAACGACCGTGCACTTGTTCCACGTCACCTAAGATGAGCATCCGTTGCAACAAAATTTTTTTTGCACACTTCGGTGTGCTTCCCCGAAAGCCGCATCAAACGTGCGACGACATTACCACCATCGACTCCAAACGTGGTAACGACTGTTTACTTGTTCCACGTTACCTAAGATAAGCATCCGCACAACAAAAATTTTTGCACACCCGTGGTGCTTTTCCCGAAAGTCGCGCATCGAACGTGCGACGAGATTACCACCGACTCCAAATGTGGTAACGACCGTGCACTTGTTCCACGCCACCTAAGATGAGCATCCGTGCAACAAAATTTTTTTGCACACTTCGTGTGTGTTCCCCGAAAGTCGCATCGAACGTGCGACGACATTACCATCGACTCCAAACGTGGTAACGACTGTGCACTTGTTCCACGTCACCTAAGATAAGCATCCGGCGCAATAAAATTTTTTTACACACCTGTGGTGCGCTTCCCGAAAGTCGTGCATCGAACGCGTGCGACGAGATTACCACCGACTCCAAACGTGGTAACGACCGTGCACTTGTTCCAAGTCACCAAAGATGAGCATCCGATGCAACAAAATTCTTTTTGCACACCTGTGGTGCGCTTCCTAAAAAGCTGTGCATCAAACGTGCGACGAGATTACCATCGACTCCAAACGTGGTAACGACCGTGCACTTGTTCCACGTCACCTAAGATGAGCATCCGGTGCAACAAAATTTTTTTGCACACTTCTTGTGTGCTTCCCCGAAAGCCGTGGCATCGAACGTGCGACGACATTACCACTCGACTCCAAACGTGGTAACGACCGTGCACGTGTTCCACGCCACCTAAGATAAGCATCCGGGCGCAATAAAATTTTTTTGCACACCCGTGGTGCGCTTCCCGAAAGTCGCGCATCGAACGTGCGATGAGATTACCACCGACTCCAAACGTGGTAACGACCGTGCACTTGTTCCACGTCACCAAAGATGAGCGTCCGATGCAACAAAATTTTTTGCACACATGTGGTGCGCTTCCCGAAAGCTGTGCATCGAACGTGTGACGAGATTACCACCGACTCCAAACGTGTGGTAACAACCGCGCACTTGTTCCACGCCACCTAAGATGAGCATCCGTGCAACAAAATTTTTTTGCACACTTCTGGTGTGCTTCCCGAAAGCCGTGGCATCGAACGCGGCGACGACATTTCCACCGACTCCAAACGTGGTAACGATCGTGCACTTGTTCCACGTCCCCTAAGATAAGCATCGGCGCAACAAAATTTTTTTGCACACCTATGGTGCGCTTCCCGAAAGTTGTGCATCGAACGTGCGACGAGATTACCACTGACTCCAAACGTGGTAACGACCGTGCACTTTCCACGCCACCTAAGATGAGCATCCGGTGCAACAAAATTTTTTTGCACACTTCTGGTGTGCTTCCCGAAAGCCGTGCATCGAACGTGCGACGACATTACCACTGACTCCAAACGTGGTAACGACTGTGCACTTGTTCCACGTCACCTAAGACAAGCATCCGGGCGCAATAAAATTTTTTTTTGCACACCTGTGGTGCGCTTCCCGAAAGTCGTGCATCGAACGTGCGACGAGATTACCATCGACTCCAAACGTGGTAACGACCGTGCACTTGTTCCACGTCACCAAAGATGAGCATCCGATGCAACAAAATTTTTTGTACACTTGTGGTGCGCTTCCCGCAAACCGTGCATCGAATGTGCGACGAGATTACCACCGACTCCAAATGTGGTAGCGACCGCGCACTTGTTCCACGTCACCTAAGATGAGCATCCGGTGCAACAAAATTTTTTTGCACGCTTCTAGTGTGCTTCCCGAAAGCCGTGCATCGAAAGTGCGACGACATTACCACCTCCAAACGTGGTAACGACTGTGCACTTGTTCTACGTCACCTAAGAAAAGCATCCGGCGCAATAAAATTTTTTTGCACACTTGTCGCGGCGCTTCCCGAAAGTCGTGCATCGAACGCGGCGACGAGATTACCACTGACTCCAAACGTGGTAACGACCGTGCACTTGTTCCACGTCACCTAAGATGAGCATCCGGTGCAACAAAAATTTTTTGCACACTTCTGGTGTGCTTCCCGAAAGCCGTGCATCGAACGTGCGACGACATTACCGCGGACTCCAAATGTGGTAACGACTGTGCACTTGTTCCACGCCACCTAAAATAAGCATCTGGCGCAATCAAATTTTTTTTGCACACCTGTGGTGCGCTTCCCGAAAGTCGTGCATCGAACGTACGACGAGATTACCACTGACTCCAAACGTGGTAAAGACCGTGCACTTGTTCCACGTCACCAAAGATGAGCATCCGATGCAACAAAATTTTTTTGCACACTTGTGGTGCGATTCCCGAAAACTGTGCATCGAACGTGCGACGAGATTACCACTGACTCCAAACGTGGTAACGACCGTGCACTTGTTCCACGTCACCTAAGATGAGCATCCGTTGCAACAAAATTTTTTTGCACACTTCTGGTGTGCTTCCCCGAAAGCCGTGCATCAAACGTGCGACGACATTACCACTGACTCCAAACATGGTAACGATTGTGCACTTGTTCCACGTCAGCTAAGATAAGCATCTGGCACAACAAAAATTTTTTGCACACCTGTGGTGCTTTTCCGAAAGTCGTGCATCGAACGTGCCACGAGATTACCACTGACTCCAAACGTGGTAACGACCGTGCACTGGTTCCACGCCACCTAAGATGAGCATCCGGTGGAACAAAAATTTTTTGCACACTTCTGGTGTGTTCCCGAAAGCCATGCATCGAACGTGCGGCGACATTACCATCGACTCCAAACGTGGTAACGACTGCGGCACTTGTTCCACGTCACCTAAGATAAGCATCCGGGCGCAATAAAATTTTTTTGCACACCTGTGGTGCGCTTCCCCGGCGTCGCATCGAACGTGCGACGAGATTACCACCGACTCCAAACGTGGTAACGACCGTGCACTTGTTCCACGTCACCAAAGATGAGCATCCGATGCAACAAAATTTTTTTTGCACACTTGTGGTGCGCTTCCCCGAAAAATCGTGCTTCGAACGTGCGGCGACGAGATTACCACTGCCTCCAAACGTGGTAACGACCGTGCACTTTCCACGCCACCTAAGATGAGCATCCGGTGCAACAAAATTTTTGCACACTTCGGTGTGCTTCCCGAAAGCCGCGCATCGAACGTGCGACGACATTACCACCGACTCCAAACGTGGTAACGACCGCGCACTTGTTCCAGGTCACCTAAGATAAGCATCCGGCGCAATAAATTTTTTTTTTGCACACCTGTGGTGCGCTTCCCCGAAAAGTCGTGCATCGAACGCGCGACGAGATTACCATCGACTCCAAACGTGGTAACGACCGTGCACTTGTTCCACGTCACCAAAGATGAGCATCCGATGCAACAAAATTTTTTTGTACACTTGTGGTGCGCTTCCCGCAAATCGTGCATCGAATGTGCGACGAGATTACCACCGACTCGAACGTGGTAACGACCGGCACTTGTTCCACGTCACCTAAGATGAGCATCCGGTGCAACAAAATTTTTTGCACACTTCGGTGTGCTTCCCGAAAAAGCCGCATCGAACGCGCGACGACATTACCACCGACTCCAAACGTGGTAACGACCGTGCACTTGTTCTACGTCACCTAAGAAAAGCATCCGGGCGCAATAAAATTTTTTTTTGCACACCTGTGGTGCGCTTCCCGAAAGTCGCATCGAACGCGGCGACGAGATTACCATCGACTCCAAACGTGGTAACGACCGCGCACTTGTTCCACGCCACCAAAGATGAGCATCCGATGCTTTTGCACACTTGTGGTGCGCTTTACTAAAAGCTGTGCATCAAACGTGCGACGAGATTACCATCGACTCCAAACGTGGTAACGACCGTGCACTTGTTCCACGTCACCAAAGATGAGCATTCGATGCAACAAAATTTTTTTTGCACACCTGTGGTGCGCTTCCCGAAAAATCGTGCCCGAACGCGCGACGAGATTACCACCGACTCAAACGTGGTAACGACCGCGCACTTGTTCCACGTCACCTAAGATGAGCATCCGTGCAACAAAATTTTTTTGCACACTTCGTGTGCTTTCCTCGAAAGCCGTGCATCGAACGTGCGACGACATTACCACTCGACTCCAAACGTGGTAACGACTGTGCACTTGTTTCCACGTCACCTAAGATAAGCATCCGCGCGCAACAAAAATTTTTGCACACCTGTGGTGCGCTTTCCGAAAAGTCGTGCATCGAAAGTGCGACGAGATTACCACCGACTCCAAACGTGGTAACGACCGCGCACTTGTTCCACGTCACCAAAGATGAGCATCCGATGCAACAAAAATTTTTGCACACTTGTGGTGCGCTTCCCGAAAGCTGTGCATCGAACGTGCGACGAGATTACCACTCGACTCCAAACGTGTGGTAACAACCGCACTTGTTCCACGCCACCTAAGATGAGCTTCCGGTGCAACAAAATTTTTTTGCACACTTCGTGTGCTTCCCGAAAGCCGTGCATCGAACGTGCGACGACATTACCACTGACTCCAAACGTTGTAACGACCGCGGCACTTGTTCCACGTCACCTAAGATAAGCATCGGCGAACAAAATTTTTTGCACACCAGTGGTGCGCTTCCCCGAAAGTCGCATCGAACGAGCGATGAGATTACCACCGACTCGAAACGTGGTAACGACCGTGCACTTGTTCCGTGTCACCTAAGATGAGCATCCGGTGCAACAAAATTTTTTGCACACTTCTAGTGTGCTTCCCGAAAAGCCGCATCGAACGCGTGCGACGACATTACCATCGACTCCAAACGTGGTAACGACTGTGCACTTGTTCCACGTCACCTAAGATAAGCATCCGGCGCAATAAATTTTTTTTTGCACACCTGTGGTGCGCTTCCCGAAAGTCGTGCATCGAACGCGTGCGACGAGATTACCACCGACTCCAAACGTGGTAACGACCGCGCACTTGTTCCACGTCACCAAAGATGAGCATCCGATGCAACAAAATTTTTTTGTACACTTCGGTGTGCTTCCCGAAAGCCGTGCATCGAACGTGGCGACGACATTACCACCGACTCCAAACGTGGTAATGACTGTGCACTTGTTCCACGTCACCTAAGATAAGCATCCGGCGCAATAAAATTTTTTTGCACGCCTGTAGTGCGCTTCCCGAAAAGTCGCATCGAACGCGCGACGAGATTACCACTGACTCCAAACGTGGTAACGACCGCGCACTTGTTCCACGTCACCAAAGATGAGCATCCGATGCAACAAAATTTTTTGTACACTTGTGCTGCGCGCTTCCTGAAAAATCTGTGCATCGAATGTGCGACGAGATTACCACTGACTCCAAACGTGGTAACGACCGTGCACTTGTTCCACGCCACCTAAGATGAGCATCCGTGCAACAAAATTTTTTGCACACTTCGGTGTGCTTCCCGAAAGCCGTGCATCGAACGCAAGCGACGACATTACCATCGACTCCAAACGTGGTAACGACCGCACTTGTTCCACGTCACCTAAGATAAGCATCCGGCGCAAATTTTTTTTTTCACACCTGTGGTGCGCTTCCCCGAAAGTCGCGCATCGAACGTGCGACGAGATTACCACTGACTCCAAACGTGGTAACGACCGTGCACTTGTTCCACGTCACCAAAGATGAGCATCCGATGCAACAAAATTTTTTTGTACACTTGTGGTGCGCTTCCCGCAAACTGTGCATCGAATGTGCGACGAGATTACCACTGACTCCAAACGTGGTAACGACCGCACACTTGTTCCACGTCACCTAAGATGAGCATCCGGTGCAACAAAATTTTTTGCACACTTCGTGTGCTTCCCGAAAGCCGTGCATCGAACGTGGCGACGACATTACCACCGACTCCAAACGTGGTAACGACGCGCACTTGTTCTACGCCACCTAAGAAAAGCATCCGGCGCAATAAAATTTTTTTTTGCACACCTGTGGTGCGCTTCCCGAAAGTCGCGCATCGAACGTGCGACGAGATTACCACCGACTCCAAACGTGGTAACGACCGTGCACTTGTTCCACGTCACCAAAGATGAGCATCCGATGCTTTTGCACACTTGTGGTGCGCTTACTAAAAGCTGTGCATCAAACGTGCGACGAGATTACCACTGACTCCAAACGTGGTAACGACCGTGCACTTGTTCCACGCCACCAAAGATGAGCATTCGATGCAACAAAATTTTTTTGCACACCTGTGGTGCGCTTCCCGAAAAATCGTGCTTCGAACGTGCGACGAGATTACCACCGACTCCAAATGTGGTAACGACCGTGCACTTGTTCCACGTCACCTAAGATGAGCATCCGTGCAACAAAATTTTTTGCACACTTCGGTGTGCTTTCTCGAAAAGCCGTGCATCGAACGCGCGACGACATTACCACTGACTCCAAACGTGGTAACGACCGCGTGCACTTGTTTCCACGCCACCTAAGATAAGCATCCGGGCGCAACAAAAATTTTTGCACACCTGTGGTGCGCTTTTCGAAAAGTCGTGCATCGAAAGTGCGACGAGATTACCATCGACTCCAAACGTGGTAACGACCGCGCACTTGTTCCACGTCACCAAAGATGAGCATCCGATGCAACAAAAATTTTTTGCACACTTGTGGTGCGCTTCCCGAAAGCCGTGCATCGAACGTGCGACGACATTACCACTGACTCCAAACGTGTGGTAACAACCGTGCACTTGTTCCACGTCACCTAAGATGAGCTTCCGGTGCAACAAAATTTTTTTGCACACTTCTGGTGTGCTTCCCGAAAGCCGTGCATCGAACGTGCGACGACATTACCACTGACTCCAAACGTTGTAACGACCGTGCACTTGTTCCACGTCACCTAAGATAAGCATCGGCGCAACAAAATTTTTTTGCACACCAGTGGTGCGCTTCCCGAAAGTCGTGCATCGAACGTGCGATGAGATTACCACTGACTCGAAACGTGGTAACGACCGTGCACTTGTTCCAGGTCACCTAAGATGAGCATCCGGTGCAACAAAATTTTTTTGCACACTTCTAGTGTGCTTCCCGAAAGCCGTGCATCGAACGTGCGCGCGACATTACCATCGACTCCAAACGTGGTAACGATCGTGCACTTGTTCCACGTCACCTAAGATAAGCATCCGGGCGCAATAAATTTTTTTTTGCACACCTGTGGTGCGCTTCCCCGAAAGTCGTGCATCGAACGCGCGGCGAGATTACCATCGACTCCAAACGTGGTAACGACCGCCCACTTGTTCCACGCCACCAAAGATGAGCATCCGATGCAACAAAATTTTTTTGTACACTTCGGTGTGCTTCCCCGAAAGCCGCATCGAACGTGCGACGACATTACCACCGACTCCAAACGTGGTAATGACTGGCACTTGTTCCACGTCACCTAAGATAAGCATCCGGGCGCAATAAAATTTTTTTTGCACACCTGTGGTGCGCTTCCCCGAAAGTCGTGCATCGAACGTGCGACGAGATTACCACTCGACTCAAACGTGGTAACGACCGTGCACTTGTTCCACGTCACCAAAGATGAGCATCCGATGCAACAAAATTTTTTTGTACACTTGTGCCGCGCTTCCCGAAAAATCGCATCGAACGTGCGACGAGATTACCACCGACTCCAAACGTGGTAACGACCGTGCACTTGTTCCACGCCACCAAAGATGAGCATCCGATGCAACAAAAATTTTTTTGTACACTTGTGGTGCGCTTATCGAAAAATGTGCATTGAATGTGCGACGAGATTACCACCGACTCCAAACGTGGTAACGACCGTGCACTTGTTCCACGTCACCTAAGATGAGCATCCGTTGCAACAAAATTTTTGCACACTTCGTGTGCTTCCCGAAAAGCCGTGCATCAAACGTGCGACGACATTACCATTGACTCCAAACATGGTAACGACCGTGCACTTGTTCCACGTCACCTAAGATAAGCATCCGGCACAACAAAAATTTTTGCACACCTGTGGTGCTTTTCCGAAAGTCGTGCATCGAACGTGCCACGAGATTACCACTGACTCCAAACGTGGTAACGACCGTGCACTGGTTCCACGCCACCTAAGATGAGCATCCGGTGGAACAAAAATTTTTTGCACACTTCGGTGTGTTCCCGCCGTGCATCGAACGCGCGACGACATTACCACCGACTCCAAACGTGGTAACGATCGTGCACTTGTTCCACGTCACCTAAGATAAGCATCCGGGCGCAATAAAATTTTTTTGCACACCTGTGGTGCGCTTCCCGAAGGTCGTGCATCGAACGTGCGACGAGATTACCACCGACTCCAAACGTGGTAACGACCGTGCACTTGTTCCACGTCACCAAAGATGAGCATCCGATGCAACAAAATTTTTTTGCACACTTGTGGTGCGCTTCCCGAAAATCGTGCTTGAACGTGCGACGAGATTACCACTCGACTCCAAACGTGGTAACGACCGTGCACTTGTTCCACGCCACCAAAGATGAGCGTCCGATGCAACAAAATTTTTTGCACACTTGTGGTGCGCTTCCCCCCGGTGCATCGAACGTGCGACGACATTTCCACCGACTCCAAACGTGGTAACGACCGCGCACTTGTTCCACGTCACCTAAGATAAGCATCGGCGCAACAAAATTTTTTTGCACACCTATGCTGCGCTTCCCCGAAAATCGTGCATCGAACGTGCGACGAGATTACCACCGCCTCCAAACGTGGTAACGACCGTGCACTTTCCACGCCACCTAAGATGAGCATCCGGTGCAACAAAATTTTTTGCACACTTCGGTGTGCTTCCCGAAAGCCGTGCATCGAACGTGCGACGACATTACCACTGACTCCAAACGTGGTAACGACTGTGCACTTGTTCCACGTCACCTAAGATAAGCATCTGGCGCAATAAATTTTTTTTTTGCACACCTGTGGTGCGCTTCCCGAAAGTCGTGCATCGAACGTGCGACGAGATTACCACTGACTCCAAACGTGGTAACGACCGTGCACTTGTTCCACGTCACCAAAGATGAGCATCCGATGCAACAAAAATTTTTTGTACACTTGTGGTGCGCTTCCCGCAAACTGTGCATCGAATGTGCGACGAGATTACCACTGACTCCGAACGTGGTAACGACCGTGCACTTGTTCCACGTCACCTAAGATGAGCATCCGTGCAACAAAATTTTTTTGCACACTTCGGTGTGCTTCCCGAAAGCCGCATCGAACGTGCGACGACATTACCACTGACTCCAAACGTGGTAACGACTGTGCACTTGTTCTACGTCACCTAAGAAAAGCATCTGGCGCAATAAAATTTTTTTTGCACACCTGTGGTGCGCTTCCCGAAAAGTCGTGCATCGAGAACGTGCGACGAGATTACCACCGACTCCAAACGCGTGGTAACGACCGTGCACTTGTTCCACGTCACCAAAGATGAGCATCCGATGCTTTTGCACACTTGTGGTGCGCTTACTAAAAGCTGTGCATCAAACGTGCGACGAGATTACCACGACTCCAAACGTGGTAACGACCGCGGCACTTGTTCCACGCCACCAAAGATGAGCATTCGATGCAACAAAATTTTTTTTGCACACCTGTGGTGCGCTTCCCGAAAAATCGTGCTTCGAACGTGCGACGAGATTACCACTTGACTCCAAATGTGGTAACGACCGTGCACTTGTTCCACGTCACCTAAGATGAGCATCCGGTGCAACAAAATTTTTTGCACACTTCTGGTGTGCTTTCTCGAAAGCCGTGCATCGAACGCAGGCGACGACATTACCACCGACTCCAAACGTGGTAACGACCGTGCACTTGTTTCCACGTCACCTAAGATAAGCATCCGGCGCAACAAAAATTTTTGCACACCCGTGGTGCGCTTTCCGAAAGTCGTGCATCGAAAGTGCGACGAGATTACCATCGACTCCAAACGTGGTAACGACCCGCGCGCACTTGTTCCACGTCACCAAAGATGAGCATCCGATGCAACAAAATTTTTTTGCACACTTGTGGTGCGCTTCCCGAAAGCTGTGCATCGAACGTGCGACGACATTACCACTGACTCCAAACGTGTGGTAACAACCGTGCACTTGTTCCACGTCACCTAAGATGAGCTTCCGGTGCAACAAAATTTTTTTGCACACTTCTCGTGTGCTTCCCGAAAAGTGCATCGAACGTGCGACGACATTACCACCGACTCCAAACGTTGTAACGACCGTGCACTTGTTCCACGTCACCTAAGATAAGCATCGGCGCAACAAAAATTTTTTTGCACACCGGTGGTGCGCTTCCCCGAAAGTCGTGCATCGAACGTGCGATGAGATTACCACCGACTCGAAAAACGCGGTAACGACCGTGCACTTGTTCCAGGTCACCTAAGATGAGCATCCGGTGCAACAAAATTTTTTGCACACTTCTAGTGTGCTTCCCCCGAAAGCCGCGTGCATCGAACGTGCGACGACATTACCACCGACTCCAAACGTGGTAACGATCGTGCACTTGTTCCACGTCACCTAAGATAAGCATCCGGCGCGCAATAAATTTTTTTGCACACCTGTGGTGCGCTTCCCGAAAGTCGTGCATCGAACGTGCGACGAGATTACCACTGACTCCAAACGTGGTAACGACCGTCCCACTTGTTCCACGTCACCAAAGATGAGCATCCGATGCAACAAAATTTTTTTGTACACTTCTGGTGTGCTTCCCGAAAGCCGTGCATCGAACGTGCGACGACATTACCACTGACTCCAAACGTGGTAACGACTGTGCACTTGTTCCACGTCACCTAAGATAAGCATCTGGCGCAATAAAATTTTTTTTTGCACACCTGTGGTGCGCTTCCCGAAAGTCGTGCATCGAACGTGCGACGAGATTACCACTGACTCCAAACGTGGTAACGACCGTGCACTTGTTCCACGTCACCAAAGATGAGCATCCGATGCAACAAAATTTTTTTGTACACTTGTGCTGCGCTTCCCGAAAAACGCAGCATCGAACGTGCGGCGACGAGATTACCACTGACTCCAAACGTGGTAACGACCGTGCACTTGTTCCACGCCACCAAAGATGAGCATCCGATGCAACAAAATTTTTTTGTACACTTGTGGTGCGCTTACTGAAAACTGTGCATTGAATGTGCGACGAGATTACCACCCGACTCAAACGTGGTAACGACCGTGCACTTGTTCCACGTCACCTAAGATGAGCATCCGTTGCAACAAAATTTTTTGCACACTTCGGTGTGCTTCCCCCGAAAGCTGCATCAAACGTGCGACGACATTACCATTGACTCCAAACATGGTAACGACTGTGCACTTGTTCCACGTCACCTAAGATAAGCATCTGGGCACAACAAAATTTTTTGCACACCTGTGGTGCTTTTCCCGAAAGTCGTGCATCGAACGTGCCACGAGATTACCACTGACTCCAAACGTGGTAACGACCGTGCACTGGTTCCACGCCACCTAAGATGAGCATCCGGTGGAACAAAAATTTTTGCACACTTCTGGTGTTTCCCGAAAGCCGTGCATCGAACGCGTGCGGCGACATTACCACATGACTCCAAACGTGGTAACGACTGTGCACTTGTTCCACGTCACCTAAGATAAGCATCCGGGCGCAATAAAATTTTTTTTGCACACCTGTGGTGCGCTTCCCGAAGGTCGTGCATCGAACGTGCGCGACGAGATTACCACCGACTCCAAACGTGGTAACGACCGTGCACTTGTTCCACGTCACCAAAGATGAGCATCCGATGCAACAAAATTTTTTGCACACTTGTGGTGCGCTTCCCGAAAATCGTGCTTTCGAACGTGCGGCACGAGATTACCACCGACTCCAAACGTGGTAACGACCGTGCACTTGTTCCACGCCACCAAAGATGAGCGTCCGATGCAACAAAATTTTTTGCACACTTGTGGTGCGCTTCCCCGAAAGCCGTGCATCGAACGTGCGGCGACATTTCCACCGACTCCAAACGTGGTAACGACTGTGCACTTGTTCCACGTCACCTAAGATAAGCATCGGCGCAACAAAATTTTTTGCACACCTATGCTGCGCTTCCCGAAAAATCGTGCATCGAACGCGTGCGACGAGATTACCACTGTCTCCCAAACGTGGTAACGACCGTGCACTTTCCACGCCACCTAAGATGAGCATCCGGTTGCAACAAAATTTTTTGCACACTTCGGTGTGTGCTTCCCGAAAGCCGTGCATCGAACGTGCGACGACATTACCATCGACTCCAAACGTGGTAACGACTGCGGCACTTGTTCCACGTCACCTAAGATAAGCATCTGGCGCAATAAATTTTTTTTTGCACACCTGTGGTGCGCTTCCGAAAAGTCGTGCATCGAACGTGCGGCGAGATTACCATCGACTCCAAACGTGGTAACGACCGTGCACTTGTTCCACGTCACCAAAGATGAGCATCCGATGCAACAAAAATTTTTTGTACACTTGTGGTGCGCTTCCCGCAAACTGTGCATCGAATGTGCGACGAGATTACCACTGACTCCGAACGTGGTAACGACCGTGCACTTGTTCCACGTCACCTAAGATGAGCATCCGGTGCAACAAAATTTTTTTGCACACTTCTGGTGTGCTTCCCGAAAGCCGTGCATCGAACGTGCGACGACATTACCACTGACTCCAAACGTGGTAACGACTGTGCACTTGTTCTACGTCACCTAAGAAAAGCATCTGGCGCAATAAAATTTTTTTTGCACACCTGTGGTGCGCTTCCCGAAAGTCGTGCATCGAACGTGCGACGAGATTACCACTGACTCCAAACGTGGTAACGACCGTGCACTTGTTCCACGTCACCAAAGATGAGCATCCGATGCTTTTGCACACTTGTGGTGCGCTTACTAAAAGCTGTGCATCAAACGTGCGACGAGATTACCACTGACTCCAAACGTGGTAACGACCGTGCACTTGTTCCACGTCACCAAAGATGAGCATTCGATGCAACAAAATTTTTTTGCACACCTGTGGTGCGCTTCCCGAAAACTGTGCTTCGAACGTGCGACGAGATTACCACTGACTCCAAACGTGGTAACGACCGTGCACTTGTTCCACGTCACCTAAGATGAGCATCCGGTGCAACAAAATTTTTTTGCACACTTCTGGTGTGCTTTCTGAAAGCCGTGCATCGAACGTGCGACGACATTACCACTGACTCCAAACGTGGTAACGACTGTGCACTTGTTTCCACGTCACCTAAGATAAGCATCTGGCGCAACAAAAA
Organism: Chrysopogon serrulatus; assembly: GCA_015844335.1. Lineage (NCBI taxonomy): Eukaryota > Viridiplantae > Streptophyta > Magnoliopsida > Poales > Poaceae > Chrysopogon > Chrysopogon serrulatus. The sequence goes on along the minus strand of JADLZL010007475.1, from coordinate 184,336 downwards.
TTTTTGCACACCTGTGGTGCGCTTTCCGAAAGTCGTGCATCGAAAGTGCGACGAGATTACCACTGACTCCAAACGTGGTAACGACCGCGCACTTGTTCCACGTCACCAAAGATGAGCATCCGATGCAACAAAAATTTTTTGCACACTTGTGGTGCGCTTCCCGAAAGCTGTGCATCGAACGTGCGACGAGATTACCACTGACTCCAAACGTGTGGTAACAACCGTGCACTTGTTCCACGTCACCTAAGATGAGCTTCCGGTGCAACAAAATTTTTTTGCACACTTCGGTGTGCTTCCCGAAAAGCCGTGCATCGAACGTGCGACGACATTACCCCTGACTCCAAACGTTGTAACGACTGTGCACTTGTTCCACGTCACCTAAGATAAGCATCGGCGCAACAAAATTTTTTTGCACACCAGTGGTGCGCTTCCCGAAAGTCGTGCATCGAACGTGCGATGAGATTACCACTGACTCGAAACGTGGTAACGACCGTGCACTTGTTCCAGGTCACCTAAGATGAGCATCCGGTGCAACAAAATTTTTTTGCACACTTCTAGTGTGCTTCCCGAAAGCCGTGCATCGAACGTGCGACGACATTACCACTGACTCCAAACGTGGTAACGACTGTGCACTTGTTCCACGTCACCTAAGATAAGCATCTGGCGCAATAAATTTTTTTTTGCACACCTGTGGTGCGCTTCCCGAAAGTCGTGCATCGAACGTGCGACGAGATTACCACTGACTCCAAACGTGGTAACGACCGTCCACTTGTTCCACGTCACCAAAGATGAGCATCCGATGCAACAAAATTTTTTTGTACACTTCTGGTGTGCTTCCCGAAAGCCGTGCATCGAACGTGCGACGACATTACCACTGACTCCAAACGTGGTAATGACTGTGCACTTGTTCCACGTCACCTAAGATAAGCATCTGGCGCAATAAAATTTTTTTGCACACCTGTGGTGCGCTTCCCGAAAGTCGTGCATCGAACGTGCGACGAGATTACCACTGACTCCAAACGTGGTAACGACCGTGCACTTGTTCCACGTCACCAAAGATGAGCATCCGATGCAACAAAATTTTTTTGTACACTTGTGCTGCGCTTCCTGAAAACTGTGCATCGAATGTGCGACGAGATTACCACTGACTCCAAACGTGGTAACGACTGCACTTGTTCCACGTCACCTAAGATGAGCATCCGTGCAACAAAATTTTTTGCACACTTCTGGTGTGCTTCCCGAAAGCCGTGCATCGAACGCAGCGACGACATTACCACTGACTCCAAACGTGGTAACGACTGTGCACTTGTTCCACGTCACCTAAGATAAGCATCTGGCGCAATAAAATTTTTTGCACACCTGTGGTGCGCTTCCCGAAAGTCGTGCATCGAACGTGCGACGAGATTACCACTGACTCCAAACGTGGTAACGACCGTGCACTTGTTCCACGTCACCAAAGATGAGCACCCGATGCAATAAAATTTTTTTGTACACTTGTGATGCGCTTCCCGAAAACTGTGCATCGAATGTGCGACGAGATTACCATCGACTCCAAACGTGGTAACGACCGTGCACTTGTTCCACGTCACCTAAGATGAGCATCCGGTGCAACAAAATTTTTTGCACACTTCGGGTGTGCTTCCCAAAAGCCGCATCGAACGTGCGATGACATTACCACTGACTCCAAACGTGGTAACGACTGTGCACTTGTTCCACGTCACCTAAGATAAGCATCTGGCACAACAAAATTTTTTTGCACACCTGTGGTGCGCTTCCCGAAAAGTCGTGCATCAACGCTCGACGAGATTACCATCGACTCCAAACGTGGTAACGACCGTGCACTTGTTCCACGCCACCTAAGATGAGCATCCGGTGCAACAAAATTTTTTGCACACTTCTAGTGTGCTTCCCCGAAAGCCGCATCGAACGCGGCGACGACATTACCATCGACTCGAAACGTGGTAACGATCGCGCACTTGTTCCACGTCACCTAAGATAAGCATCCGGCGCAATAAAATTTTTTTTGCACACCTGTGGTGCGCTTCCCGAAAGTCGTGCATCGAACGTGCGACGAGATTACCACAGACTCCAAGCGTGGTAACGACCGTGCACTTGTTCCACGCCACCAAAGATGAGCATCCGATGCAACAAAATTTTTTTTGTACACTTGTGCTGCGCTTCCCCGAAAAACTGTGCATCGAATGTGCGGCGAGAGATTACCACCGACTCCAAACGTGGTAACGACCGTGCACTTGTTCCACGTCACCTAAGATGAGCATCCGGTGCAACAAAATTTTTTGCACACTTCTAGTGTGCTTCCCGAAAAGCCGTGCATCGAACGTGCGACGACATTACCACTAACTCCAAACGTGGTAACGATCGTGCACTTGTTCCACGTCACCTAAGATAAGCATCCGGGCGCAATAAAATTTTTTTTTTTGCACACCTGTGGTGCGCTTCCCGAAAGTCGTGCATCGAACGTGCGACGAGATTACCACCGACTCCAAACGTGGTAACGACCGTGCACTTGTTCCACGTCACCAAAGATGAGCATCCGATGCAATAAAATTTTTTGTACACTTGTGATGCGCTTCCCCGAAAAAACTGTGCATTGAATGTGCGACGAGATTACCACCGACTCCAAACGTGGTAACGACCGCACTTGTTCCACGTCACCTAAGATGAGCATCCGGTGCAACAAAATTTTTTGCACACTTCTGGTGTGCTTCCCGAAAGCCGTGCATCGAACGTGCGATGACATTACCACCACGACTCCAAACGTGGTAACGACTGTGCACTTGTTCCACGCCACCTAAGATAAGCATCCGGCACAACAAAATTTTTTGCACACCTGTGGTGCGCTTCCCGAAAGTCGCATCAACGTTCGACGAGATTACCACCGACTCAAACGTGGTAACGACCGTGCACTTGTTCCACGCCACCTAAGATGAGCATCCGGTGCAACAAAATTTTTTGCACACTTCTGGTGTGCTTCCCCGAAAGCCGCATCGAACGTGCGACGACATTACCACTGACTCCAAACGTGGTAACGACTGTGCACTTGTTCCACGTCACCTAAGAAAAGCATCTGGCGCAGTAAAATTTTTTTTGCACACTTGTGGTGCGCTTCCCGAAAGTCGTGCATCGAACGTGCGACGAGATTACCACTGACTCCAAACGTGGTAACGACCGTGCACTTGTTCCACGTCACCTAAGATGAGCATCCGGTGCAACAAAATTTTTTGCACACTTCTAGTGTGCTTCCCCGAAAAGCCGCATCGAACGTGCGACGACATTACCACCGACTCGAAACGTGGTAACGACCGCGGCACTTGTTCCACGTCACCAAAGATAAGCATCCGGGCGCAATAAAATTTTTTTTGCACACCTGTGGTGCGCTTCCCCGAAAGACGCATCGAACGTGCGACGAGATTACCACCGACTCCAAACGTGGTAACGACCGCGCACTTGTTCCACGCCACCAAAGATGAGCATCCGATGCAACAAAATTTTTTGTACACTTGTGCTGCGCTTCCCCGAAAACTGTGCATCGAATGTGCGACGAGATTACCACTGACTCCAAACGTGGTAACGACCGTGCACTTGTTCCACGTCACCTAAGATGAGCATCCGGTGCAACAAAATTTTTTTTGCACACTTCTGGTGTGCTTCCCGAAAGCCGTGCATCGAACGTGCGACGACATTACCACTGACTCCAAACGTGGTAACGACTGTGCACTTGTTCCACGTCACCTAAGAAAAGCATCTGGCGCAGTAAAATTTTTTTTGCACACTTGTGGTGCGCTTCCCGAAAGTCGTGCATCAACGTTCGACGAGATTACCACTGACTCCAAACGTGGTAACGACTGTGCGCTTGTTCCACGCCACCTAAGATGAGCATCCGTGCAACAAAATTTTTTGCACACTTCTGGGTGTGCTTCCCCGAAAGCCGTGCATCGAACGTGCGACGACATTACCACTGACTCCAAACGTGGTAACGACTGTGCACTTGTTCCACGTCACCTAAGAAAAGCATCTGGTGCAGTAAAATTTTTTTTGCACACTTGTGGTGCGCTTCCCGAAAAGTCGTGCATCGAACGTGCGACGAGATTACCACACGACTCCAAACGTGGTAACGACCGTGCACTTGTTCCACGTCACCTAAGATGAGCATCCGGTGCAACAAAATTTTTTGCACACTTCTAGTGTGCTTCCCGAAAAGCCGTGCATCGAACGTGCGACGACATTACCATCGACTCGAAACGTGGTAACGACTGTGCACTTGTTCCACGTCACCAAAGATAAGCATCTGGCGCAATAAAATTTTTTTTGCACACCTGTGGTGCGCTTCCCGAAAGACGTGCATCGAACGTGCGACGAGATTACCACTGACTCCAAACGTGGTAACGACCGTGCACTTGTTCCACGTCACCAAAGATGAGCATCCGATGCAACAAAATTTTTTTGTACACTTGTGCTGCGCTTCCCGAAAACTGTGCATCGAATGTGCGACGAGATTACCACTGACTCCAAACGTGGTAACGACCGTGCACTTGTTCCACGCCACCTAAGATGAGCATCCGGTGCAACAAAATTTTTTTGCACACTTCTGGTGTGCTTCCCGAAAGCCGTGCATCGAACGTGCGACGACATTACCACTGACTCCAAACGTGGTAACGACTGTGCACTTGTTCCACGTCACCTAAGAAAAGCATCTGGCGCAGTAAAATTTTTTTTGCACACTTGTGGTGCGCTTCCCGAAAGTCGTGCATCAACGTTCGACGAGATTACCACTGACTCCAAACGTGGTAACGACCGTGCGCTTGTTCCACGCCACCTAAGATGAGCATCCGGTGCAACAAAATTTTTTTGCACACTTCTGGTGTGCTTCCCGAAAGCCGCATCGAACGCGTGCGACGACATTACCACCGACTCCAAACGTGGTAACGACTGTGCACTTGTTCCACGTCACCTAAGAAAAGCATCTGGTGCAGTAAAATTTTTTTGCACACTTGTGGTGCGCTTCCCGAAAAGTCGTGCATCGAACGTGCGACGAGATTACCATCGACTCCAAACGTGGTAACGACCGCGTGCACTTGTTCCACGCCACCTAAGATGAGCATCCGGTGCAACAAAATTTTTTGCACACTTCTAGTGTGCTTCCCGAAAGCGCGCATCGAACGTGCGACGACATTACCACATCGACTCGAAACGTGGTAACGACTGTGCACTTGTTCCACGTCACCAAAGATAAGCATCTGGCGCAATAAAATTTTTTTTTGCACACCTGTGGTGCGCTTCCCGAAAAGACGTGCATCGAACGTGCGACGAGATTACCATCGACTCCAAACGCGTGGTAACGACCGTGCACTTGTTCCACGTCACCAAAGATGAGCATCCGATGCAACAAAATTTTTTTGTACACTTGTGCTCTGCGCTTCCCGAAAACTGTGCATCGAATGTGCGACGAGATTACCACCGACTCCAAACGTGGTAACGACCGCACTTGTTCCACGTCACCTAAGATGAGCATCCGGTGCAACAAAATTTTTTGCACACTTCTGGTGTGCTTCCCGAAAAGCCGCCGCATCGAACGTGCGACGACATTACCACCGACTCCAAACGTGGTAACGACTGTGCACTTGTTCCACGTCACCTAAGAAAAGCATCCGGCGCAGTAAAATTTTTTTGCACACTTGTGGTGCGCTTCCCGAAAAGTCGTGCATCGAACGTGCGACGAGATTACCACCGACTCCAAACGTGGTAACGACCGTGCACTTGTTCCACGTCACCTAAGATGAGCATCCGGTGCAACAAAATTTTTTGCACACTTCGGTGTGCTTCCCGAAAGCCGCATCGAACGTGCGACGACATTACCACTGACTCCAAACGTGGTAACGACTGTGCACTTGTTCCACGTCACCTAAGAAAAGCATCCGGCGCAGTAAAATTTTTTTGCACACTTGTGGTGCGCTTCCCGAAAGACGTGCATCGAACGCGGCGACGAGATTACCACCGACTCCAAACGTGGTAACGACCGTGCACTTGTTCCACGTCACCTAAGATGAGCATCCGGTGCAACAAAATTTTTTTGCACACTTCTAGTGTGCTTCCCGAAAAGCCGCATCGAACGTGCGACGACATTACCACTGACTCGAAACGTGGTAACGACGTGCACTTGTTCCACGTCACCAAAGATAAGCATCCGGGCGCAATAAAATTTTTTTGCACACCTGTGGTGCGCTTCGAAAAGACGTGCATCGAACGTGCGACGAGATTACCACCGACTCCAAACGTGGTAACGACCGTGCACTTGTTCCACGCCACCAAAGATGAGCATCCGATGCAACAAAATTTTTTTGTACACTTGTGCTGCGCTTCCGAAAACTGTGCATCGAATGTGCGACGAGATTACCACCGACTCCAAACGTGGTAACGACCGTGCACTTGTTCCACGTCACCTAAGATGAGCATCCGGTGCAACAAAATTTTTTGCACACTTCTGGTGTGCTTCCCGAAAGCCGCCGCATCGAACGTGCGACGACATTACCACTGACTCCAAACGTGGTAACGACTGTGCACTTGTTCCACGTCACCTAAGAAAAGCATCCGGCGCAGTAAAAAATTTTTTTGCACACTTGTGGTGCGCTTCCCCGAAAGTCGTGCATCGAACGTGCGACGAGATTACCACCGACTCCAAACGTGGTAACGACCGCACACTTGTTCCACGTTCACCTAAGATGAGCATCCGGTGCAACAAAATTTTTTGCACACTTGTAGTGTGCTTCCCGAAAAGCCGTGCATCGAACGTGCGACGACATTACCACCACCGACTCGAAACGTGGTAACGACCGTGCACTTGTTCCACGTCACCTAAGATAAGCATCCGGCGCAATAAAATTTTTTTTGCACACCTGTGGTGCGCTTCCCGAAAAGACGCATCGAACGCGTGCGACGAGATTACCACCGACTCCAAACGTGGTAACGACCGTGCACTTGTTCCACGTCACCAAAGATGAGCATCCGATGCAACAAAATTTTTTGTACACTTGTGCTGCGCTTCCCCTAAAGTCGTGCATCAACGCTCGACGAGATTACCACCGACTCCAAACGTGGTAACGATGACCGTGCACTTATTCCACGCCACCTAAGATGAGCATCCGTGCAACAAAATTTTTTGCACACTTCGGTGTGCTTCCCGAAAGCCGTGCATCGAACGTGCGACGACATTACCACTGACTCCAAACGTGGTAACGACGTGCACTTGTTCCACGTCACCTAAGAAAAGCATCTGGCGCAGTAAAATTTTTTTTTGCACACTTGTGGTGCGCTTCCCGAAAAGTCGTGCATCGAACGTGCGACGCAGAGATTACCACCGACTCCAAACGTGGTAACGACCGTGCACTTGTTCCACGCCACCTAAGATGAGCATCCGGTGCAACAAAATTTTTTGCACACTTCTAGTGTGCTTCCCGAAAGCCGCATCGAACGTGCGACGACATTACCATCGACTCGAAACGTGGTAACGACATCGCGCACTTGTTCCACGTCACCTAAGATATGCATCCGGCGCAATAAAATTTTTTTGCACACCTGTGGTGCGCTTCCCGAAAGACGCATCGAACGTGCGACGAGATTACCACTCGACTCCAAACGTGGTAACGACCGTGCACTTGTTCCACGCCACCAAAGATGAGCATCCGATGCAACAAAATTTTTTGTACACTTGTGCTGCGCTTCCCGAAAACTTGTGCATCGAATGTGCGACGAGATTACCACTGACTCCAAACGTGGTAACGACCGTGCACTTGTTCCACGCCACCTAAGATGAGCATCCGTGCAACAAAATTTTTTTGCACACTTCGTGTGTGCTTCCCGAAAGCCGCATCGAACGTGCGACGACATTACCATCGACTCCAAACGTGGTAACGACTGTGCACTTGTTCCACGTCACCTAAGAAAAGCATCTGGCGCAGTAAAATTTTTTTGCACACTTGTGGTGCGCTTCCCGAAAGTCGTGCATCGAACGTGCGACGAGATTACCACTGACTCCAAACGTGGTAACGACCGTGCACTTGTTCCACGTCACCTAAGATGAGCATCCGGTGCAACAAAATTTTTTTGCACACTTGTAGTGTGCTTCCCGAAAGCCGTGCATCGAACGTGCGACGACATTACCACTGACTCGAAACGTGGTAACGACTGTGCACTTGTTCCACGTCACCTAAGATAAGCATCTGGCGCAATAAAATTTTTTTTTGCACACCTGTGGTGCGCTTCCCGAAAGACATGCATCGAACGTGCGACGAGATTACCACTGACTCCAAACGTGGTAACGACCGTGCACTTGTTCCACGTCACCAAAGATGAGCATCCGATGCAACAAAATTTTTTTGTACACTTGTGCTGTGCTTCCCGAAAACTGTGCATCGAATGTGCGACGAGATTACCACTGACTCCAAACGTGGTAACGACCGTGCACTTGTTCCACGTCACCTAAGATGAGCATCCGGTGCAACAAAATTTTTTTGCACACTTCTGGTGTGCTTCCCGAAAGCCGTGCATCGAACGTGCGACGACATTACCACTGACTCCAAACGTGGTAACGACTGTGCACTTGTTCCACGTCACCTAAGAAAAGCATCTGGCGCAGTAAAATTTTTTTTGCACACTTGTGGTGCGCTTCCCGAAAGTCGTGCATCGAACGTGCGACGAGATTACCACTGACTCCAAACGTGGTAACGACCGTGCACTTGTTCCACGTCACCTAAGATGAGCATCCGGTGCAACAAAATTTTTTTGCACACTTCTAGTGTGCTTCCCGAAAGCCGTGCATCGAACGTGCGACGACATTACCACTGACTCGAAACGTGGTAACGACTGTGCACTTGTTCCACGTCACCTAAGATAAGCATCTGGCGCAATAAAATTTTTTTTGCACACCTGTGGTGCGCTTCCCGAAAGTCGTGCATCGAACGTGCGACGAGATTACCACTGACTCCAAACGTGGTAACGACCGTGCACTTGTTCCACGTCACCAAAGATGAGCATCCGATGCAACAAAAATTTTTTGTACACTTGTGCTGCGCTTCCCGAAAACTGTGCATCGAATGTGCGACGAGATTACCACTGACTCCAAACGTGGTAACGACCGTGCACTTGTTCCACGTCACCTAAGATGAGCATCCGGTGCAACAAAATTTTTTTGCACACTTCGGTGTGCTTCCCCCGAAAGCCGTGCATCGAACGCATGCGACGACATTACCACCCGACTCCAAACGTGGTAACGATTGTGCACTTGTTCCACGTCACCTAAGATAGGCATCTGGCGCAATAAAATTTTTTTTGCACACCTGTGGTGCGCTTCCCGAAAGTCGTGCATCGAACGTGCGACGAGATTACCACTGACTCCAAACGTGGTAACGACCGTGCACTTGTTCCACGTCACCAAAGATGAGCATCCGATGCAATAAAATTTTTTTGTACACTTGTGATGCGCTTCCCGAAAACTGTGCATCGAATGTGCGACGAGATTACCACTGACTCCAAACGTGGTAACGACCGTGCACTTGTTCCACGTCACCTAAGATGAGCATCCGGTGCAACAAAATTTTTTTGCACACTTCTGGTGTGCTTCCCGAAAGCCGTGCATCGAACGTGCGATGACATTACCACTGACTCCAAACGTGGTAACGACTGTGCACTTGTTCCACGTCACCTAAGATAAGCATCTGGCACAACAAAATTTTTTTGCACACCTGTGGTGCGCTTCCCGAAAGTCGTGCATCAACGTTCGACGAGATTACCACTGACTCCAAACGTGGTAACGACCGTGCACTTGTTCCACGCCACCTAAGATGAGCATCCGGTGCAACAAAATTTTTTTGCACACTTCGGTGTGCTTCCCGAAAAAGCCGCATCGAACGTGCGACGACATTACCACCGACTCCAAACGTGGTAACGATCGTGCACTTGTTCCACGTCACCTAAGAAAAGCATCTGGCGCAGTAAAAAATTTTTTGCACACTTGTGGTGCGCTTCCCGAAAGTCGTGCATCGAACGTGCGACGAGATTACCACTGACTCAAAACGTGGTAACGACCGCACTTGTTCCCACGTCACCTAAGATGAGCATCCGGTGCAACAAAATTTTTTGCACACTTCTAGTGTGCTTCCCGAAAAGTGCATCGAACGTGCGACGACATTACCACCGACTCGAAACGTGGTAACGATCGGCACTTGTTCCACGTCACCTAAGATAAGCATCCGGCGCAATAAAATTTTTTTTTGCACACCTGTGGTGCGCTTCCCGAAAAGTGCATCGAACGTGCGACGAGATTACCATCCGACTCCAAACGTGGTAACGACCGTGCACTTGTTCCACGTCACCAAAGATGAGCATCCGATGCAACAAAATTTTTTTGTACACTTGTGCTGCGCTTCCCCCGTGCATCGAATGTGCGACGAGATTACCACTAACTCCAAACGTGGTAACGACCGTGCACTTGTTCCACGTCACCTAAGATGAGAATCCGGTGCAACAAAATTTTTTTTGCACACTTCTGGTGTGCTTCCCGAAAAGCCGTGCATCGAACGTGCGACGACATTACCACCGACTCCAAACGTGGTAACGACTGCACTTGTTCCACGCCACCTAAGATAAGCATCTGGCGCAATAAAATTTTTTGCACACCTGTGGTGCGCTTCCCGAAAGTCGTGCATCGAACGTGCGACGAGGTTACCATCGACTCAAAACGTGGTAACGACCGTGCACTTGTTCCACGTCACCAAAGATGAGCATCCGATGCAATAAAATTTTTTGTACACTTGTGATGCGCTTCCCGAAAACTGCATCGAATGTGCGACGAGATTACCACCGACTCCAAACGTGGTAACGACCGTGCACTTGTTCCACGTCACCTAAGATGAGCATCCGGTGCAACAAAATTTTTTGCACACTTCGGTGTGCTTCCCGAAAGCCGCATCGAACGTGCGATGACATTACCACCGACTCCAAACGTGGTAACGACCGCGGCACTTGTTCCACGTCACCTAAGATAAGCATCCGGCACAACAAAATTTTTTTGCACAACTGTGGTGCGCTTCCCGAAAGTCGTGCATCAACGTTCGACGAGATTACCACTGACTCCAAACGTGGTAACGACCGTGCACTTGTTCCACGCCACCTAAGATGAGCATCCGTGCAACAAAATTTTTTGCACACTTCTGTGTGCTTCCCGAAAGCCGCATCGAACGTGCGACAACATTACCACTGACTCCAAACGTGGTAACGACTGTGCACTTGTTCCACGTCACCTAAGAAAAGCATCTGGCGCAGATAAAATTTTTTTGCACACTTGTGGTGCGCTTCCCCGAAAGTCGTGCATCGAACGTGCGACGAGATTACCATCGACTCCAAACGTGGTAACGACCGCGGCACTTGTTCCACGCCACCTAAGATGAGCATCCGGTGCAACAAAATTTTTTGCACACTTCTAGTGTGCTTCCCGAAAAAGCCGTGCATCGAACGTGCGACGACATTACCACTGACTCGAAACGTGGTAACGACTGCACTTGTTCCACGCCACCTAAGATAAGCATCCGGGCGCAATAAAATTTTTTTGCACACCTGTGGTGCGCTTCCCGAAAGACGCGCATCGAACGCGGCGACGAGATTACCACCGACTCCAAACGTGGTAACGACCGTGCACTTGTTCCACGTCACCAAAGATGAGCATCCGATGCAACAAAATTTTTTGTACACTTGTGCTGCGCTTCCCGAAAAACTGTGCATCGAATGTGCGACGAGATTACCATCGACTCCAAACGTGGTAACGACCGTGCACTTGTTCCACGTCACCAAAGATGAGCATCCGATGCAACAAAATTTTTTGTACACTTGTGCTGCGCTTCGAAAAACCGTGCATCGAATGTGCGACGAGATTACCACTGACTCCAAACGTGGTAACGACCGCACTTGTTCCACGCCACCTAAGATAAGCATCCGGCACAACAAAATTTTTTGCACAACTGTGGTGCGCTTCCCGAAAAGTCGCATCAACGTTCGACGAGATTACCACCGACTCCAAACGTGGTAACGACCGTGCACTTGTTCCACGCCACCTAAGATGAGCATCCGGTGCAACAAAATTTTTTTGCACACTTCTGGTGTGCTTCCGAAAGCCGCATCGAACGTGGCGACGACATTACCATCGACTCCAAACGTGGTAACGACCGCACTTGTTCCACGCCACCTAAGATAAGCATCCGGCACAACAAAATTTTTTTGCACACTTGTGGTGCGCTTCCCCGAAAGTCGTGCATCAACGTTCGACGAGATTACCACCGACTCCAAACGTGGTAACGACCGTGCACTTGTTCCACGCCACCTAAGATGAGCATCCGGTGCAACAAAATTTTTTGCACACTTCGTGTGCTTCCCCCGCCGCGCATCGAACGTGGCGACGACATTACCACTCGACTCCAAACGTGGTAACGACCGTGCACTTGTTCCACGTCACCTAAGATAAGCATCCGCACAACAAAATTTTTTTTGCACACCTGTGGTGCGCTTCCCGAAAGTCGTGCATCAACGTGCGATGAGATTACCACTGACTCCAAACGTGGTAACGACCGTGCACATGTTCCACGTCACCAAAAATGAGCATCCGATGCAACAAAATTTTTTTGCACACTTGTGGTGCGATTCCCGAAAAATCGTGCATCGAACGCGACGACGAGATTACCACCGACTCCAAACGTGGTAACGACCGCACTTGTTCCACACGCCACCTAAGATGAGCATCCGTGCAACAAAATTTTTTGCACACTTCTGGTGCCTTCCCGAAAAGTGCATCGAACGTGCGGCGACATTACCACTGACTCCAAACGTGGTAACGACGTGGCACTTGTTCCACGTCACCTAAGAAAGCATCCGGCGCAATAAAATTTTTTTGCACACTTGTGGTGCGCTTCCCGAAAGTCGCATCGAACGTGCGACGAGATTACCACCGACTCCAAACGTGGTAACGACCGCACTTGTTCCACGTCACCTAAGATGAGCATCCTGTGCAACAAAATTTTTTGCACACTTCTAGTGTGCTTCCTAAAAGCCGTGCATCGAACGTCGACGACATTGCCACCGACTCCAAACGTGGTAACGACCGCACTTGTTCCACGTCACCTAAGATAAGCATCTGGCGCAATAAAATTTTTTGCACACCTGTGGTGCGCTTCCCGAAAGTCGTGGCATCGAACGTGCGACGAGATTACCATCGACTCCAAACGTGGTAACGACCGTGCACTTGTTCCACGTCACCAAAGATGAGCATCCGTTGCAACCAAATTTTTTTTGCACACTTCGTGTAAGCTTCCCCAAAGCCGCATCGAACGCAGGGCGACATTACCACCGACTCCAAACGTGGTAACGACTGCGGCACTTGTTCCACGTCACCTAAGATAAGCATCCGGGCGCAAAGTAAAATTTTTGCACACCTTACCATCGACTCAAACGTGGTAACGACCGCGCACTTGTTCCACGCCACCAAAGATGAGCATCATCCGCGCAACAAAAATTTTTTTGCACACTTGTGGTGCGAAAAGCCGTATCTAATGAACGTATTTACCACTGACTCCAAACGTGGGTAACAACCGTGCACTTGTTCCACGCCACCTAAGATGAGCATCCGGCAAAAAAAATTTTTTGCACACTTGTGGTGCGCTTCCCGAAAAGTCGCATCGAACGTGCGACGATTACCATCACTCCAAACGTGGGTAACAACCGCACTTGTTCCACGTCACCTAAGATGAGCATCCGGCGCAACAAAATTTTTTGCACACTTCGTGTGCTTCCCGAAAAGCCGGGTGCATCGAACGTGCGACGCATTACCACTAACTCCAAACGTGGTAACGAACCGCACTTGTTCCACGCCACCTAAGATGAGCATCCGGTGCAACAAAATTTTTGCACACCCTTGGTGTGCTTCCCGAAAGTCGCATCATCGAACGGCGACGATTACCACCGACTCAAACGTGGTAACGAAACTTTTTGCACTTGTTCCACGCCACCTAAGATAAGCATCCATGCAACAAAATTTTTTGCACACTTGTGGTGCGCTCGAAAAGTCGTGCATCGAACGCACTTGCGACGAGATTACCACCGACTCCAAACGTGGTAACGAACGCGACGCAGCACTTGTTCCACGCGTCACCAAAGATGAGCATCCAATGCAACAAAATTTTTTGCACACTGGTGTGTGTGTGGCATCTCGCGCGAAGTCGCGGCCGGAAAGCCATGTGTGAGCATCCCAAGAACATTACCACACACTGTCGACTCCAAACGTGGTAACGACTCAAACGTGGTAACGGCATCGTGCACTTGTTCCACGTCACCTAAGATAAGCATCCGCACAACAAAATTTTTTTGCACACCCGTGGTGCGCTTTCCGAAAGTCGCATCAACGTGCGACGAGATTACCACCGACTCCAAACGTGGTAACGACCGCGCACTTGTTCCACGCCACCAAAGATGAGCATCCGATGCAACAAAATTTTTTGCACACTTGTGGTGCGCTTCCCGAAAAACCGCATCGAACGTGCGACGAGATTACCACTGACTCCAAACGTGGTAACAACCGCACTTGTTCCACGCCACCTAAGATGAGCATCCGTGCAACAAAAATTTTTTGCACACTTCGGTGTGCTTCCCCCGAAGCCGCATCGAACGCGGCGACGATTATTACCATCGACTCCAAACGGGTAACGACCGTGCACTTGTTCCACGCCACCAAAGATGAGCATCCAATACAACAAAATTTTTTGCACACTTGTGGTGCGCTTCCCGAAAGCCGTGCATCGAACGCGGCGACGAGATTACCATCGACTCCAAACGTGGTAACGACCGCACTTGTTCCACGCCACCAAAGATGAGCATCCGATGCAACAAAATTTTTTGCACACCTGTGGTGCGCTTTCCCGAAAAACTGTGCATCGAACGTGCGACGAGATTACCACTGACTCCAAACGTGGTAACGACCGCGCACTTGTTCCACACGTCACCTAAGATGAGCATCCGGTGCAAAAAATTTTTTTGCACACTTCGGTGTGCTTCCCGAAAAGCCGCATCGAACGTGCGACCTACATTACCACTGACTCCAAACGTGGTAACGACTCGCACTTGTTCCACGCCACCTAAGATAAGCATCCGCGCAACAAAATTTTTTGCACACCGTGGTGCGCTTCCCGAAAGTCGCATCGAAAGTCCGACGAGATTACCACTCGACTCCAAACGTGGTAACGACCCGGCACTTGTTCCACGCCACCAAAGATGAGCATCCGATGCAACAAAAAATTTTTTGCACACTTGTGGTGCGCTTCCCCGAAAATCGCATCGAACGCGCGACGAGATTACCACCGACTCCAAACGTGGTAACGACCGCGCACTTGTTCCACGTCACCTAAGATGAGCATCCTGTGCAACAAAATTTTTTTGCACACTTCTGGTGTGCTTCCCGAAAGCCGCGGCATCGAACGCATGGACGACATTACCATCGACTCCAAACGTGGTAACGACCGTGCACTTGTTCCACGCCACCTAAGATAAGCATCGGCGCAACAAAATTTTTTTTTGCACACCGTGGTGCGCTCTCCCGAAAGTCGCATCATCGAACGCGGCGACGAGATTACCACCGACTCAAACGTGGTAACGACCGCACTTGTTCCACGTCACCTAAGATGAGCATCCTGCAACAAAAAATTTTTTGCACACTTCTAAGAAGCTTCCCGAAAAGCCGCATCGAACGTGCGATGACATTACCACTTACTCCAAACGTGGTAATGACTGTGCACTTGTTCCACGCCACCTAAGATAAGCATCCGGGCGCAAATAAAATTTTTTTTGCACACCCGTGGTGCGCTTCCCGAAAGTCGCGCATCGAACGCGCGACGAGATTACCACATCGACTCCAAACGTGGTAACGACCGCACTTGTTCCACGTCACCAAAGATGAGCATCCGATGCAACAAAATTTTTTTTGCACACTTGTGGTGCGCTTCCCCGAAAACTGCATCGAACGTGCGACGAGATTACCACTGACTCCAAACGTGGTAACGACCGTGCACTTGTTCCACGTCACCTAAGATGAGCATCCGGCGCAACAAAATTTTTTTGCACACTTCTGGTGCGCCTCCCTAAAAGTCGCATCGAACGCGCGACGAGATTACCATCGACTCCAAACGTGGTAACGACCGCGCACTTGTTCCACGCCACCTAAGATGAGCATCCGTGCAACAAAATTTTTTGCACACCTGTGGTGTGCGCCCCGAAAAGTCGTGCATCGAACGCGCGACGAGATTACCACCGACTCCAAACGTGGTAACGACCGCGCACTTGTTCCACGCCACCAAAGATGAGCATCCGATGCAACAAAAATTTTTTGCACACTTGTGATGCGCCCCCGAAAAATGACCGCACTTGTTCATCGAATGTGCGACGAGATTACCACCGACTCCAAACGTGGTAACGACCGTGCACTTGTTCCACGCCACCTAAGATGAGCATCCGTGCAACAAAATTTTTTGCACACTTCGTGTGCTTCCCGAAAGCCGCGGCATCGAACGCAAGAACGATTATTACCATCGACTCAAACGTGGTAACGATCGCGGCACTTGTTCCACGCCACCCAAGATAAGCATCCGCACAACAAAATTTTTTTGCACACTTGTGGTGCGCTCCCCGAAAGTCGTGCATCAACGCTCGACGAGATTACCATCGACTCCAAACGTTGTAACGACCGTGCACTTGTTCCACGCCACCAAAGATGAGCATCCGATGCAACAAAAATTTTTTTTGCACACTTGTGGTGCGCTCCCGAAGTCGTGCATCGAACGTGCGACGAGATTACCACCGACTCCAAACGTGGTAACGACCGCACTTGTTCCACGCCACCAAAGATGAGCATCCGTGCAACAAAATTTTTTGCACACTTCGTGTGTGCTTCCCGAAAAGCCGCATCAAACGCGGCGACATTATTACCATTGACTCCAAACGTGGTAACGACTGCACTTGTTCCACGTCACCTAAGATAAGCATCCGCACAACAAAATTTTTTTGCACACCGGGTGCGCTTCCCCCCAAGTCGTGCATCGAACGCGCGACGAGATTACCACCGACCCAAACGTGGTAACGACCGCACTTGTTCCACGCCACCTAAGATGAGCATCCGTGCAACAAAAAATTTTTGCACACTTCCGTGTGTTCCCCGAAAGCCGCATCGAACGTGCAACGATTATTACCACCGACTCAAACGTGGTAACGACTGTGCACTTGTTCCACGCCACCTAAGATAAGCATCCGGCGAATAAAATTTTTTTTGCACACCTGTGGTGCGCTTCCCGAAGTCATGCATCAACGCGGCGACGAGATTACCACCGACTCCAAACGTGGTAACGACCGCGCACTTGTTCCACGCCACCAAAGATGAGCATCCGATGCAACAAAAATTTTTTGCACACTTGTGGTGCGCCCCCGAAAACTGTGCATCGAACGCGGCGACGAGATTACCATCGACTCCAAACGTGGTAACGATCGCGCACTTGTTCCACGCCACCAAAGATGAGCATCCGCTGCAACAAAATTTTTTGCACACTTCGGTGTGCTTCAAAAGCGCGCATCGAACGCGGCGACGAGATTACCATCGACTCCAAACGTGGTAACAACCGCACTTGTTTCCACGCCACCTAAGATAAGCATCCGGCGCAACAAAATTTTTTGCACACCTGTGGTGCGCTTTCCCGAAAGTCGCATCGAAAGTGCGACGAGATTACCATCGACTCCAAACGTGGTAACGACCGCGGCACTTGTTCCACGTCACCAAAGATGAGCATCCGATGCAACAAAATTTTTTTGCACACTTGTGGTGCGCCCCCGAAAGTCGCGCATCGAACGTGCGACGAGATTACCACCGACTCCAAACGTGGTAACAACCGCACTTGTTCCACGTCACCTAAGATGAGCATCCGTGCAACAAAATTTTTTGCACACTTCGGGTGTGCTTCCCGAAAACCGTGCATCGAACGCGGCGACGATTATTACCACCGACTCCAAACGTGGTAACGATCGTGCACTTGTTCCACGTCACCTAAGATAAGCATCCGCACAACAAAAATTTTTTTGCACACCAGTGGTGCGCTTCCCGAAAGTCGCGCATCGAACGCGGCGACGAGGTAAACGAACGACGTGCACTTGTTCCAGTCACCTAAGATGTGCATCCGTGCAACAAAAATTTTTTGCACACTTCGGTGTGCTTCCCGAAAGTCGCATCGAACGTAAGCGACGATTATTACCACCGACTCCAAACGTGGTAACGACTGTGCACTTGTTCCACGCCACCCAAGATAAGCATCCGGGCGCAATAAAATTTTTTGCACACTTGTGGTGCGCTTCCCGAAAAGTCGCATCGAACGCAAGACGCAGATTACCATCGACTCCAAACGTGGTAACGACCGCACTTGTTCCACGTCACCAAAGATGAGCATCCGATGCAACAAAAATTTTTTGTACACTTGTGATGCGCTTTCCCGAAAACGTGCATCGAATGTGCGACGAGATTACCACCGACTCCAAACGTGGTAACGACCGCACTTGTTCCACGCCACCTAAGATGAGCATCCGTGCAACAAAATTTTTTGCACACTTCTGGTGTGCTTCCCGAAAGTCATGCATCAAACGTGCGACGACATTACCATTGACTCCAAACGTGGTAACGACCGTGCGCTTGTTCCACGCCACCTAAGATAAGCATCCGCACAACAAAATTTTTTGCACACCTGTGGTGCGCTTCCCGAAAGTCGCGCATCGAACGCGGCGACCTATTATTACCATCGACTCCAAACGTGGTAACGACCGCACTTGTTCCACGTCACCAAAGATGAGCATCCAATACAACAAAATTTTTTGCACACTTGTGGTGCGCTTCCCCGAAAAGTCGTGCATCGAACGCGCGACGAGATTACCACCGACTCCAAACGTGGTAACGACCGCACTTGTTCCACGCCACCAAAGATGAGCATTCGATGCAACAAAATTTTTTGCACACCCGTGGTGCGCTCCCGAAAACCGTGCATCGAACGCAAGCGACGAGATTACCACCGACTCCAAACGTGGTAACGACCGCACACTTGTTCCACATCACCTAAGATGAGCATCCGGCGGCAACAAAATTTTTTTGCACACTCCCGGTGTGCTTTCTCGAAAGTCGCATCAACGAATGCATGGTATCTAATACATTACCACCGACTCCAAACGTGGTAACGACCGTGCACTTGTTTCCACGCCACCTAAGATAAGCATCCGGGCGCAACAAAATTTTTTGCACACCCGTGGTGCGCTCCGAAAGTCGCAGATCGAAAAGTGCGACGGGATTACCATCGACTCCAAACGTGGTAACGACCGCCACTTGTTCCACGCCACCAAAGATGAGCATCCGATGCAACAAAAAATTTTTTGCACACTTGTGGTGCGCCTTCCCGAAAGTCGGCATCGAACGTGCGACGAGATTACCACCGACTCCAAACGTGGTAACAACCGCACTTGTTCCACGTCACCTAAGATGAGCATCCGTGCAACAAAAAATTTTTTGCACACTTCCGGTAAGCTTCCCCGAAAGTCGCGGCATCGAACGCGCGACGATTACCACCGACTCCAAACGTGGTAACGATCGCGGCACTTGTTCCACGTCACCTAAGATAAGCATCCGCACAACAAAATTTTTTTGCACACCGTGGTGCGCTTCCCGAAAGTCGCATGCATCGAACGTGCGACGAGATTACCACCGACTCCAAACGTGGTAACGACCGCGGCACTTGTTCCACGTCACCTAAGATGTGCATCCGGTGCAACAAAATTTTTTTGCACACTTCGTGTGCTTCCCCGAAAAGCCGCGGCATCGAACGGCAGCGATGACATTACCACTTACCCAAACGTGGTAATGACCGTGCACTTGTTCCACGCCACCTAAGATAAGCATCCGGGCGCAATAAAATTTTTTTTTGCACACCTGTGGTGCGCCCCGAAAGTCGCGCATCGAACGTAAACGACGAGATTACCATCGACTCAAACGTGGTAACGACCGCGCACTTGTTCCACGCCACCAAAGATGAGCATCCGATGCAACAAAATTTTTTGTACACTTGTGATGCGCTTCCCGAAAAACTGTGCATCGAATGTGCGACGAGATTACCATCGACTCCAAACGTGGTAACGACCGCGCACTTGTTCCACGTCACCTAAGATGAGCATCCGTGCAACAAAATTTTTTGCACACTTCTGGTGTGCTTACCGAAAAGCCGCATCGAACGCGGCGACGACATTACCACCGACTCCAAACGTGGTAACGATCGCGCACTTGTTCCACGTCACCTAAGATAAGCATCCGGCGCAATAAAATTTTTTTTTTGCACACCTGTGGTGCGCTTTTCCCGAAAGTCGCATCGAACGCGACGAGATTACCACCGACTCCAAACGTGGTAACGACCGCGGCACTTGTTCCACGCCACCAAAGATGAGCATCCGATGCAACAAAAATTTTTTGTACACTTGTGATGCGCCTTCCGAAAACTGTGCATCGAATGTGCGACGAGATTACCACCGACTCCAAACGTGGTAACGACCGCACTTGTTCCACGCCACCTAAGATGAGCATCCGTGCAACAAAATTTTTTTGCACACTTCTGTGTGCTTCCCCAAAGTCGCGGCATCGAACGTGCGACGACATTACCACCGACTCCAAACGTGGTAACGACCGCACTTGTTCCACGTCACCTAAGATAAGCATCCGGCACAACAAAATTTTTTTGCACACCTGTGGTGCGCTTCCCGAAAGTCGCATCGAACGCAAGCGACGAGATTACCACCGACCCAAACGTGGTAACGAATCGTGCACTTGTTCCACGCCACCTAAGATGAGCATCCGTGCAACAAAAAATTTTTGCACACTTCGGGTGTGTTCCCCGAAAGTCGCATCGAACGCAACGAGACTACCACCGACTCCAAACGTGGTAACGACCGCACTTGTTCCACGCCACCTAAGATGAGCATCCGGTGCAACAAAATTTTTTTTGCACACTTGGTGTGTGCTTTCGAAAAGCCGCATCGAACGTGCGACGACATTACCATCGACTCCAAACGTGGTAACAACCGCACTTGTTTCCACGCCACCAAAGATAAGCATCCGGCAACAAAAATTTTTTGCACACCCGTGATGCGCTTCCCCGAAAGTCGCATCATCGAAAGTGCGACGAGATTACCATCGACTCCAAACGTGGTAACGACCGCAAAACTTGTTCCACGCCACCAAAGATGAGCATCCGATGCAACAAAAATTTTTTGCACACTTGTGGTGCGCTTCCCGAAAGTCGCATCGAACGTGCGACGAGATTACCACCGACTCCAAACGTGGTAACAACCGCACTTGTTCCACGCCACCTAAGATGAGCATCCGTGCAACAAAATTTTTTTGCACACTTCGGTGTGCGCTTCCCCGAAAGCCGCATCGAACGTGCGACGAGATTACCATCGACTCCAAACGTGGTAACGACCGCACTTGTTCCACGCCACCAAAGATGAGCATCCGATGCAACAAAAATTTTTTGCACACTTGTGGTGCGCTTCCCGAAAGCTGTGCATCGAACGCGGCGACGAGATTACCACTCGACTCCAAACGTGTGGTAACAACCGTGCACTTGTTCCACGTCACCTAAGATGAGCATCCGTGCAACAAAATTTTTTTGCACACTTCGGTGTGCTTCCCGAAAGTCGCGGCATCGAACGCGCGCGACGACATTACCACCGACTACAAACGTTGTAACGACCGCGGCACTTGTTCCACGCCACCTAAGATAAGCATCGGGCGAACAAAATTTTTTTGCACACCGCTGGTGCGCTTCCCGAAAGTCGCATCGAACGCGGCGAACGAGGTAACGACCGTGCACTTGTTCCGTGTCACCTAAGATGTGCATCCGTGCAACAAAATTTTTTGCACACTTCTGGTGTGCTTCCCCGAAAGTCGCATCGAACGTGCGACGACATTACCACCGACTCCAAACGTGGTAATGACTGTGCACTTGTTCCACGTCACCTAAGATAAGCATCCGGGCGCAATAAAATTTTTTTTGCACACCTGGTGGTGCGCTTCCCGAAAGTCGCATCGAACGCGCGACGAGATTACATTACTCCAAACGTGGTAACGACCGCACTTGTTCCACGTCACCAAAGATGAGCATCCGATGCAACAAAAATTTTTTGTACACTTGTGATGCGCCCCCGAAAACTGTGCATCGAATGTGCGACGAGATTACCACCGACTCCAAACGTGGTAACGACCGCGCACTTGTTCCACGCCACCTAAGATGAGCATCCGGTGCAACAAAATTTTTTTGCACACTTGTGGTGTGCTTCCCGAAAGCCGCGCATCGAACGCGGCGACGACATTACCACCGACTCCAAACGTGGTAACGATCGCGGCACTTGTTCCACGTCACCTAAGATAAGCATCCGGGCGCAATAAAATTTTTTTTGCACACCCATGGTGCGCTTTCCCGAAAGTCGCATCGAACGTGCGACGAGATTATTACCACCGACTCCAAACGTGGTAACGACCGTGCACTTGTTCCACGTCACCAAAGATGAGCATCCGATGCAACAAAATTTTTTGTACACTTGTGATGCGCTTCCCCCGAAAATGCGCATCGAATGTGCGACGAGATTACCACCGACTCCAAACGTGGTAACGACCGTGCACTTGTTCCACGTCACCTAAGATGAGCATCCTGTGCAAAAAATTTTTTTGCACACTTCTGTGCTTCCCCGAAAGTCGCGCATCGAACGCGGGCGCGACGACATTACCATCGACTCCAAACGTGGTAACGACCGCGCACTTGTTCCACGCCACCAAAGATAAGCATCCGTGCAACAAAATTTTTTTGCACACTTCTGGTGTGCTTCCCGAAAAGCCGCATCAAACGCAAGCGACGACATTACCATTGACTCCAAACGTGGTAACGACCGCGCACTTGGTCCACGCCACCCAAGATAAGCATCCGGCACAACAAAATTTTTTTTGCACACCTGTGGTGCGCGCTCCCCGAAAGTCGTGCATCCAACGCGCGACGAGATTACCACCGACCCAAACGTGGTAACGACCGCACTTGTTCCACGCCACCTAAGATGAGCATCCGGTGCAACAAAAATTTTTTGCACACTTCTGGTGTGTTCCCCGAAAGCCGTGCATCGAACGTGCAACGACATTACCACCGACTCCAAACGTGGTAACGACCGTGCACTTGTTCCACGTCACCTAAGACAAGCATCCGGCGCAATAAAATTTTTTTTGCACACCCGTGGTGCGCTTCCCCCAAAAGTCATGCATCGAACGCGCGACGAGATTACCATCGACTCCAAACGTGGTAACGACCGCACACTTGTTCCACGCCACCAAAGATGAGCATTCGATGCAACAAAATTTTTTTGCACACTTGTGGTGCGCTTCCCTAAAATCGTGCATCGAACGCGCGACGAGACTACCATCGACTCCAAACGTGGTAACGACCGCACTTGTTCCACGCCACCTAAGATGAGCATCCGGTGCAACAAAATTTTTTGCACACTTCGGGTGTGCTTTCTCGAAAGCCGCATCGAACGCGGCGACGAGACATTACCATCGACTCCAAACGTGGTAACAACTGGCACTTGTTTCCACGCCACCAAAGATAAGCATCCGGGCGCAACAAAAATTTTTTGCACACCCGTGATGCGCTTCCGAAAAGTCGTGGCATCGAAAGTGCGACGAGATTACCATCGACTCCAAACGTGGTAACGACCGCCAAGCACTTGTTCCACGTCACCAAAGATGAGCATCCGATGCAACAAAAATTTTTTGCACACTTGTGGTGCGCTTCCCCGAAGCCGTGCATCGAACGCGGCGACGAGATTACCACCGACTCCAAACGTGGTAACAACCGCACTTGTTCCACGTCACCTAAGATGAGCATCCGGTGCAACAAAATTTTTTTGCACACTTCGTGTGTGCTTCCCCGAAAAGCCGCATCGAACGTGCGACGACATTACCACGACTCCAAACGTTGTAACGACTGTGCACTTGTTCCACTTAAAATTTTTTGTCACCTAAGATAAGCATCGGCGCAACAAAATTTTTTTGCACACCAGTGGTGCGCTTCCCGAAAGTCGCATCGAACGTGCGACGAGATTACCACCGACTCCAAACGTGGTAACGACCGTGCACTTGTTCCAGGTCACCTAAGATGAGCATCCGGCAAACAAAATTTTTTTGCACACTTCGTGTGCTTCCCGAAAGTCGCTTTCATCGAACGTGCGACGACATTACCACATCGACTCCAAACGTGGTAATGACTGCGGCACTTGTTCCACGCCACCTAAGATAAGCATCCGGGCGCAATAAAATTTTTTGCACACCTGTGGTGCGCTTCCCGAAAGTCGCGGCATCGAACGTGCGACGAGATTACCACCGACTCCAAACGTGGTAACGACCGCACTTGTTCCACGTCACCAAAGATGAGCATCCGATGCAACAAAATTTTTTGTACACTTGTGATGCGCTTCCCGAAAACTCGTGCATCGAACGTGCGACGAGATTACCACTCGACTCCAAACGTGGTAACGACCGTGCACTTGTTCCACGCCACCAAAGATGAGCATCCGCTGCAACAAAATTTTTTTGCACACTTCGTGTGCTTTCCCGAAAAGTCGCATCGAACGTGCGACGACATTACCACCGACTCCAAACGTGGTAACGATCGCGGCACTTGTTCCACATCACCTAAGATAAGCATCCGGGCGCAACAAAATTTTTTTTGCACACCTGTGGTGCGCCTCCCGAAAAGTCATGCATCGAACGTGGCGACGAGATTACCACCGACTCCAAACGTGGTAACGACCGTGCACTTGTTCCACGCCACCAAAGATGAGCATCCGATGCAACAAAAATTTTTTTGTACACTTGTGATGCGCTTCCCGAAAACTGTGCATCGAATGTGCGACGAGATTACCACCGACTCCAAACGTGGTAACGACCGCGGCACTTGTTCCACGCCACCTAAGATGAGCATCCGGTGCAACAAAATTTTTTGCACACTTCTAGTGTGCTTCCCGAAAGTCGTGCATCGAACGTGCGACGACATTACCACTGACTCCAAACGTGGTAACGACCGTGCACTTGTTCCACATCACCTAAGATAAGCATCCGGCACAAAAAAATTTTTTGCACACCTGTGGTGCGCTTCCCGAAAGTCGCATCAACGCTCGACGAGATTACCACTGACTCCAAACGTGGTAACGACCGTGCACTTGTTCCACGCCACCTAAGATGAGCATCCGTGCAACAAAATTTTTTGCACACATCTGGTGTGCTTCCCGAAAGCCGCATCGAACGTGCGACGACATTACCACCGACTCCAAACGTGGTAACGATCGCGCACTTGTTCCACGCCACCTAAGATAAGCATCCGGGCGCAACAAAATTTTTTTGCACACCTGTGGTGCGCTTCCGAAAAGTCGCATCAACGTGCGATGAGATTACCATCGACTCCAAACGTGGTAACGACCGCGCACTTGTTCCACGTCACCAAAGATGAGCATCCGATGCAACAAAATTTTTTTGTACACTTGTGGTGCGCTTCCCGAAAAACGGTAAACGAACGCGCGACGAGATTACCACCGACTCCAAACGTGGTAACGACCGCGGCACTTGTTCCACACGCCACCTAAGATGAGCATCCGGTGCAACAAAATTTTTTGTACACTTCTGGTGTGCTTCCCGAAAAGTCCGTGCATCGAACGCGGCGACGACATTACCACCGACTCCAAACGTGGTAACGACCGCACTTGTTCCACGCCACCCAAGATAAGCATCCGGCACAACAAAATTTTTGCACACCTGTGGTGCGCTTCCCCGAAAAGTCGCATCAACGTGCGACGAGATTACCACTGACTCCAAACGTGGTAACGACCGTGCACTTGTTCCACGCCACCAAAGATGAGCATCCGATGCAACAAAATTTTTTGGCACACTTGTGGTGCGATTCCCCAAAAATCGTGCATCGAACGTGCGGCGAGATTACCATCGACTCCAAACGTGGTAACGACCGCACTTGTTCCACACGCCACCTAAGATGAGCATCCGGCGCAACAAAATTTTTTTGCACACTTCTGGTGCGCTTCCCGAAAGCCGCATCGAACGTGCGACGACATTACCACTCGACTCCAAACGTGGTAACGACCGTGGCACTTGTTCCACGTCACCTAAGAAAAGCATCCGCACAACAAAATTTTTTGCACACTTGTGGTGCGCTTCCCGAAAAGTCGTGCATCGAACGCGCGCGACGAGATTACCACCGACTCCAAACGTGGTAACGACCGCACTTGTTCCACGCCACCTAAGATGAGCATCCGTGCAACAAAATTTTTTTGCACACTTCTAGTGTGCTTTCCCGAAAGTCGCATCGAAACGCGCGGCGACATTACCACCGACTCCAAACGTGGTAACGACCGTGCACTTGTTCCACGCCACCTAAGATAAGCATCCGGCACAACAAAATTTTTTTGCACACCCGTGGTGCGCTTCCCGAAAGTCGCATCAACGCTCGACGAGATTACCATCGACTCCAAACGTGGTAACGACCGTGCACTTGTTCCACGCCACCAAAGATGAGCATCCGTGCAACAAAATTTTTTGCACACTTGTGGTGCGCTTCCCGAAAGCGCGCATCGAACGTGCGACGAGATTACCACCGACTCCAAACGTGGTAACGACCGCACTTGTTCCACGCCACCAAAGATGAGCATCCGGCGCAACAAAAATTTTTTGCACACTTGTGGTGCGCTTCCCCGAAAAAGTCGCATCGAACGCGACGACATTACCACCGACTCCAAACGTGGTAACGACCGTGCACTTGTTCCACACGCCACCTAAGATGAGCATCCGTGCAACAAAAAATTTTTTGCACACTTCTGGTGCGCTTCCCCAAAGCCGCACGAACGCGCGACGAGATTACCACTGACTCCAAACGTGGTAACGACCGTGCACTTGTTCCACGCCACCTAAGATAAGCATCCGGGCACAACAAAATTTTTTGCACACTTGTGGTGCGCCTTCCCGAAAAGTCGCATCAACGCGCGGCGAGATTACCATCGACTCCAAACGTGGTAACGACCGCACTTGTTCCACGCCACCAAAGATGAGCATCCGATGCAACAAAATTTTTTGCACACTTGTGGTGCGCTTCCCGAAAATCGCATCGAACGTGGCGACGAGATTACCACATCGACTCCAAACGTGGTAACGACCGTGCACTTGTTCCACACGTCACCTAAGATGAGCATCCGGTGCAACAAAATTTTTTTTTGCACACTTCCCGTGGTGTGCTTCCCGAAAGCCGCATCGAACGTGCGACGACATTACCACCATCGACTCCAAACGTGGTAACGACCGCACTTGTTCCACGCCACCTAAGAAAAGCATCCGGGCGCAATAAAATTTTTTTTTTGCACACTTGTGGTGCGCTTCCCGAAAGTCGTGCATCGAACGTGCGACGAGATTACCACTGACTCCAAACGTGGTAACGACCGTGCACTTGTTCCACGTCACCTAAGATGAGCATCCGATGCAACAAAATTTTTTGCACACTTGTGGTGCGCTTCCCGAAAACCGTGCATCGAACGCTCGACGAGATTACCACCGACTCCAAACGTGGTAACGATCGTGCACTTGTTCCACACGCCACCTAAGATGAGCATCCGGCACAACAAAATTTTTTTTGCACACTTGTGGTGCGCTTCCCGAAAGTCGTGCATCAACGTTCGGACGAGATTACCACCGACTCCAAACGTGGTAACGACCGTGCACTTGTTCCACGTCACCAAAGATGAGCATCCGATGCAACAAAATTTTTTTGCACACTTGTGGTGCGCTTCCCCAAAAGTCGCATCGAACGCGCGACGAGATTACCACCGACTCCAAACGTGGTAACGACCGTGCACTTGTTCCACGTCACCAAAGATAAGCATCCGGTGCAACAAAATTTTTTTGCACACTTGTGGTGCGCTTCCCGAAAACTGTGCATCGAACGTGCGACGAGATTACCACTGACTCCAAACGTGGTAACGACCGTGCACTTGTTCCACGTCACCTAAGATGAGCATCCGGTGCAACAAAATTTTTTGCACACTTCCGGTGCGCTTCCCCGAAAAGTCGTGCATCGAACGTGCGACGACATTACCACTGACTCCAAACGTGGTAACGACGTGCACTTGTTCCACGTCACCTAAGAAAAGCATCCGGCGCAACAAAATTTTTTTTGCACACTTGTGGTGCGCTTCCCGAAAAACAGTGCATCGAACGCGCGACGAGATTACCACCGACTCCAAACGTGGTAACGACCGCGCACTTGTTCCACGTCACCAAAGATGAGCATCCGATGCAACAAAATTTTTTGCACACTTGTGGTGCGCTTCCGAAAACTGCATCGAACGTGCGACGAGATTACCATCGACTCCAAACGTGGTAACGACCGTGCACTTGTTCCACGTCACCTAAGATGAGCATCCGGCGCAACAAAATTTTTTTTTCTTGTGCTTCAAAATCGTGCATCGGCGTGCGACGACATTACCATCGACTCCAAACGTGGTAACGATCGTGCACTTGTTCCACACATCACCTAAGATAAGCATCTGGCGCAACAAAATTTTTTTTGCACACCGTGACTTCCAAAGTCGCATGGTAAGATTACCATCGACTCCAAACGTGGTAACGACCGTGCACTTGTTCCACGTCACCAAAGATGAGCATCCGATGCAACAAAATTTTTTGCACACTTGGGTGCGCTTCCCGAAAACTCGTGCATCGAATGCGCGACGAGATTACCATCGACTCCAAACGTGGTAACGACCGTGCACTTGTTCCACGTCACCTAAGATGAGCATCCGCGCAACAAAATTTTTTTGCACACTTCTGGTGTGCTTCCCGAAAGTCGCATCGAACGTGCGACGACATTACCATCGACTCCAAACGTGGTAACGACCGTGCACTTGTTCCACGTCACCAAAGATGAGCATCCGGCACAACAAAATTTTTTTGCACACTTGTGGTGCGCTTCCCCGAAAGTCGTGCATCAACGTTCGACGAGATTACCACTGAGTCCAAACGTGGGTAACGACCGTGCACTTGTTCCACGCCACCTAAGATGAGCATCCGGTGCAACAAAATTTTTTTGCACACTTCTGGTGTGCTTCATCGAACGTGCGACGACATTACCACTCTCCAAACGTGTGGTAACGACCGCGTGCACTTGTTCCACGTCACCTAAGAAAAGCATCTAGCGCAATAAAATTTTTTTGCACACTTGTGGTGCGCTTCCCCGAAAGTCGTGCATCGAACGTGCGGCGAGATTACCACCGACTCCAAACGTGGTAATGACCGTGCACTTGTTCCACGTCACCTAAGATGAGCATCCGGTGCAACAAAATTTTTTTGCACACTTCTGGTGTGCTTCCCGAAAGTCGTGCATCGAACGCGGCGACGACATTACCACTGACTCCAAAACGTGGTAACGACCGTGCACTTGTTCCACGTCACCTAAGATAAGCATCCGGTGCAACAAAATTTTTTTTGCACACTTCGGTGCGCTTCCCGAAAAAGTGCATCGAACGTGCGACGACATTACCACTGGCTCCAAACGTGGTAACGACCGTGCACTTGTTCCACGTCACCAAAGATGAGCATCCGATGCAACAAAATTTTTTTTGCACACTTGTGGTGCGCTTCCCGAAAATCGTGTGCAACGAACGTGGCGACGAGATTACCACCCGACTCCAAACGTGGTAACGACCGTGCACTTGTTCCACACGTCACCTAAGATGAGCATCCGGTGCAACAAAATTTTTTTGCACACTTCTGGTGTGCTTCCCGAAAAGCCGTGCATCGAACGTGCGACGACATTACCACTGACTCCAAACGTGGTAACGACTGTGCACTTGTTCCACGTCACCTAAGATAAGCATCTGGCACAACAAAATTTTTTTGCACACCTGTGGTGCGCTTCCCGAAAGTCATGCATCAACGTGCGATGAGATTACCACTGACTCCAAATGTGGTAACGACCGTGCACTTGTTCCACGTCACCAAAGATGAGCATCCGATGCAACAAAATTTTTTTGCACACTTGTGGTGCGCTTTCCCAAAAAATCGTGCATCGAACGTGCGACGAGATTACCACCGACTCCAAACGTGGTAACGACCGTGCACTTGTTCCCACGTCACCTAAGATGAGCTTCCGGTGCAACAAAAATTTTTTGCACACTTCTGGTGTGTTCCGCCCGTGCATCGAACGTGCAACGACATTACCACCGACTCCAAACGTGGTAACGATCGTGCACTTGTTCCACGTCACCTAAGAAAAGCATCCGGCGCAATAAAATTTTTTTTGCACACTTGTGGTGCGCTTCCCCGAAAAAGTCGTGCATCGAACGTGCGACGAGATTACCACCGACTCCAACGTGGTGTAACGACCGTGCACTTGTTCCACGTCACCAAAGATGAGCATCCGATGCAACAAAATTTTTTTGCACACTTGTGGTGCGCTTCCCGAAAATCGTGCATCGAACGTGCGACGAGATTACCACTGACTCCAAACGTGGTAACGACCGTGCACTTGTTCCACGTCACCTAAGATGAGCATCCGTTGCAACAAAATTTTTTGCACACTTCTGGTGCTTCCCGAAAGTGCATCGAACGTGCGACGACATTACCACTGACTCCAAACGTGGTAACGACTGTGCACTTGTTCCACATCACCTAAGATAAGCATCTGGCGCAACAAAATTTTTTTGCACACCTGTGGTGCGCTTCCCGAAAGTCATGCATCGAACGTGCGACGAGATTACCACTGACTCCAAACGTGGTAACGACCGTGCACTTGTTCCACGTCACCAAAGATGAGCATCCGATGCAACAAAATTTTTTTGCACACTTGTGGTGCGCTTCCCGAAAGGTCGTGCATCGAACGTGCGACGAGATTACCACTGACTCCAAACGTGTGGTAACAACCGTGCACTTGTTCCACGTCACCTAAGATGAGCATCCGGTGCAACAAAATTTTTTTGCACACTTCTGGTGTGCTTCCCGAAAGCCGTGCATCGAACGTGCGACGACATTACCACTGACTCCAAACGTGGTAATGACTGTGCACTTGTTCCACGTCACCTAAGATAAGCATCTGGCGCAATAAATTTTTTTTTGCACACCTGTGGTGCGCTTCCCGAAAGTCGTGCATCGAACGTGCGACGAGATTACCACTGACTCCAAACGTTGTAACGACCGTCCACTTGTTCCACGTCACCAAAGATGAGCATCCGATGCAACAAAATTTTTTGCACACTTGTGGTGCGCTTCCCGAAAGTCGTGCATCGAACGTGCGACGAGATTACCACTGACTCCAAACGGGGTAACGACCGTGCACTTGTTCCACGTCACCTAAGATGAGCATCCGGCGCAACAAAATTTTTTTGCACACTTCTGGTGTGCTTCCCGAAAGCCGTGCATCAAACGTGCGACGACATTACCACTGACTCCAAACGTGGTAACGACTGTGCACTTGTTCCACGTCACCTAAGATAAGCATCTGGCACAACAAAATTTTTTTGCACACCTGTGGTGCGCCTCCCGAAAGTCGTGCATCGAACGTGCGACGAGATTACCACTGACTCCAAACGTGGTAACGACCGTGCACTTGTTCCACGCCACCTAAGATGAGCATCCGGTGCAACAAAATTTTTTTGCACACTTCTGGTGTGTTCCCGAAAGCCGTGCATCGAACGTGCAACGACATTACCACTGACTCGAAACGTGGTAACGACTGTGCACTTGTTCCACGTCACCTAAGATAAGCATCTGGCGCAATAAAATTTTTTTTGCACACCTGTGGTGCGCTTCCCGAAAGTCATGCATCGAAGGTGCGACGAGATTACCACTGACTCCAAACGTGGTAACGACCGTGCACTTGTTCCACGTCACCAAAGATGAGCATCCGATGCAACAAAATTTTTTTGCACACTTGTGGTGCGCTTCCCGAAAACTGTGCATCGAACGTGCGACGAGATTATCAATGACTCCAAACGTGGTAACGACCGTGTACTTGTTCCACGTCACCAAAGATGAGCATCCGTTGCAACAAAATTTTTTTGCACACTTCTGCTGTGCTTTCTGAAAGCCGTGCATCGAACGTGCGACGACACTGCCACTGACTCCAAACGTGGTAACGACTGTGCACTTGTTTCCACGTCACCTGATAAGCATCTGGCGCAACAAAATTTTTTTGCACACCTGTGGTGCGCTTTCCGAAAGTCGTGCATCGAAAGTGCGACGAGATTACCACTGACTCCAAACGTGGTAACGACCGTGCACTTGTTCCACGTCACCAAAGATGAGCATCCGATGCAACAAAATTTTTTTGCACACTTGTGGTGCGCTTCCCGAAAGCTGTGCATCGAACGTGCGACGAGATTACCACTGACTCCAAACGTGTGGTAACAACCGTGCACTTGTTCCATGTCACCTAAGATGAGCATCCGGTGCAACAAAATTTTTTTGCACACTTCTGGTGTGCTTCCCGAAAGCCGTGCATCGAACGTGCGACGACATTACCACTGACTCCAAACGTGGTAACGACTGTGCACTTGTTCCACGTCACCTAAGATAAGCAACGTCACAACAAATTTTTTTTGCACACCAGTGGTGCGCTTCCCGAAAGTCGTGCATTGAACGTGCGACGAGATTACCACTGACTCCAAACGTGGTAACGACCGTGCACTTGTTCCACGTCACCTAAGATGAGCATCCGGTGCAACAAAATTTTTTTTGCACACTTCGGTGTGCTTCCCGAAAGCCGTGCATCGAACGTGCGGCGACGACATTACCACCGACTCCAAACGTGGTAACGACCGTGCACTTGTTCCACGTCACCTAAGATAAGCATCCGGCGCAATAAAATTTTTTGCACACCTGTGGTGCGCTTCCCGAAAAGTCGTGCATCGAACGTGCGACGAGATTACCACTGACTCCAAACGTGGTAACGACCGTGCACTTGTTCCACATCACCAAAGATGAGCATCCGATGCAACAAAATTTTTTTGCACACTTCTGGTGTGCTTCCCGAAAGCCGTGCATCAAACGTGCAACGACATTACCTCCGGGGCTACCACAACTATCCATGGGGTTGGGCGCAAACTCAGGTAAACACTAACCTAGACACCACGTCTACGCTAACGATTACTATTCTAGCCCAGATCTTTAGACTAGAATACTTGGTCGAGCAGAGTTCCTATAAATAAAGTAAAATAAGGACTGAATTGAATCAAATAGAAATATTGGAATTACCAAAAGAGAACCTGGATATTACTCAGACGTGTCATCTCCATAGAGGTACAAGAGTCGAGGAGGAGCCGACACCTCCAGCCCTCCAACGCTCCTACCCGGGACACCGA
Organism: Chrysopogon serrulatus; assembly: GCA_015844335.1. Classification (NCBI taxonomy): domain Eukaryota; kingdom Viridiplantae; phylum Streptophyta; class Magnoliopsida; order Poales; family Poaceae; genus Chrysopogon; species Chrysopogon serrulatus. The sequence goes on along the minus strand of JADLZL010007475.1, from coordinate 150,769 downwards.
GTACAAGACAAAGAGGAAGCCGACAGCTCCAGATTCCTCCTCCACTCTCTTCCCTCTCCTCTCTTCCCTCTTTTCTATACTACAACTAGGTGAAGAACACCTAGAGGGATACTACTACTAAGGATATAAAGAATTGCTCAATTGTAGAATGATTACAAATAGAGGGGGGGGGTCTCTTTTTATAGTGGAGAGGAGAGGGTAGGGGCTAGGAATATTCCTAGAATTAATTTGCCGCCTCCTAGCCATGCAACCGCCCTCTGTAGGGCGGTAATTTACTCCCCCACCGACTGGGCTTGAAAACCAGAAGAAAACCAGCCATTAAGGCCTTGAACCGAAGAAATCGCGCTGTTTTCTGATAAATGGAGAGAAATCTGGGGCTCTGGGCTGCTGGACCGGCCCGGCCGACCCGGCCCACCCGCCCGTGGGCGAGTGAGCCGCCACTGCCTTCAGGGTGGCCAACCGGGGGCTGCCACGTGCCCCCTGGCGGGCCGGCCGAGCGCCCCCTCGCGCCTACTGCGTGTGCACGTGCCTCCCGCTCGGGAGGGGGCACCGCGCCGCCATGTGGCGCGCCGTGGTTGGCCAGCACCTAATGCCGGTTTGGAGAGGGGGGAGCAGGCCGACAGCGCCTGCCGCCACGGGCCCCGCCTGGTCCCCTTTGCAGGCACAGTCTGTGCTGTGGTGTGCATGGTACTGTGGGGGTGATGACGTCAGTGATGATGTCAGCACTCCTTTTTAATTTTAAATTTCAATATCTTTTTATTATGAGCTCCAAAAATATTAAATAATATATCTATTTTGATCAGTGCGATGAGCTATATGTAGTGGTGGACTTGGTTTCCTGAATTGAGATACTTTTTCTTGGTGAAAAATTAAATATCCTGCAAAGCAATGGAGAGGACCAAAACTCCTAGAACTAGTTAGAAGTAAAACCCTATAACTATTGTTTGTGTTATATTTCATGTCATTTCATGTTGATTTGGCGGTTGTAAACTATGAGTTAAGAGTCGCCAACAAGTTCCCCCACACTTGCTCTTTGCTCGTCCTCGAGTAAATGTTAAAGATAAAAAGTTGACATGAATATAACATCTTAAGATATACAGCTAACATAAGAAATTATTCCAAAACATTTCTTAAACATGTGGGATATATGGCACTGGCTAACATATATCCATGAGCAGTTGAAATAATGGAATAGTTCTCGAAGCAAAGTTATCTTTTCTAATTCTAATCTTAGCAACTTGGAGTGTTTAAAGTTTTCATAGAAAAAGCATAGATCACTAATACTCCTCAAATGGCACTCTGAAATCGCTCAATGGTGTATGATTTCTTACCAAGGCATATTTTGAATGCTGCCTTTGTTTCATCCTATCTCTAATAAGCTTTATATGGAGTTTTAGGTATGGCAAAGGAGATAGTACACTTACCTTGCATATTTTGCTAAATCAAAGTTTGGATCCAAGGAGAGAAATGTCATACTCTTAGATCAAGATGTGCATGTGCGTGGAAAAAGCTCATGAAATATATCTCTCTTGTTTGAAAATTTGGAAATTTTTGCAAGATCATGGGCTATCTCTCTCTTCTTCTGGGCTATCTCTCTCTTCTTCTGCTTTTCTTCTTTCTCTTTTTTTTCTTTTGTTTCAGGTGGGCATCTTTGTATCCATTATTTTTTTAATCTTTAGGACACTTGTCCCCCCTTTTTTTTATTTTTTCTTTTGCATAGCCCATGTCTCTTTTGCATAAAACTTTTCAAAGAGAGTTAACAACAAAACTTTAGAGCATTTATTTGGTGGACCTATCAAGCACTTTTTTGTGTACTCTCCCAAGTGTAGGAGTAGCACATTTTTGGTGGATAAAAGGCTTGTTTTGCGCCTACTCCCAGTGTAGGAGTAGTGCACATATATGTGTGTGAGTGAATCTTGATCTTGGGAGCATGTCAAACCTCTACAACACGGGTCACAAAGTTTGATAAAACTCAATACAAAGCAAACAACTTATGTAGAAGGCTTCTATCCTAAAACAACATGTATGGCTTTGGTAGGAAATTATCACCATTGAGGAGTATGTGATACTATAGTTTTGTGATATTTTATCAAAATGAAATCTCCAAGTGCTTTGAAAATAAAATGTAGGATTTCTAAGCCAGAACTATATCACACTCCACAACAACTTAGTCAATATGATTGTCCTATAAAATATTTTCCCACAAGCATAAAAATATGTATATAGAATAATCTTTATGCAAGCTTATATCTCAATAATGTTATAAACATGCCACTTCTAAAAAATTTAAATTGAAGTGTGTTTTTGTTTCTTTTTAGTTTGTAGGTTTTAAACATGTGTGGATAGGGAGCAAAACTTAGTAAGTATGTGAATATGTTTAAGAAAGATCAAACCAAGTTATGTGCAGGTTCCTCCACCAATTCAGGATGTGGTTTGGTGCAACTGTTCTTAGATAATGTCCACCTTCGTTCTTGTCATTGTCAGTGATAAAGAATACCCAAAGGGTAGCACCATGATATTCTTTTAAATGAGAGATACTATTATTATTTTTTTAGAGAGAGAGGTACGAGCTTTATTCTCAAAAACATGACTAGTAAAATGAATTTATTATTTATTTTATTTTATTATTATTAAAGAATTTTAGTAACCAAACAATATCATGGAAGCAAAGCTTTTTTTTAAATAAAAATGATTAATACAATATTTTTATGACTTTATAATGAGCAAGGCATAAAGGTGAAACAAGGTAAAAACAACCAAGGCAAAATAAATGAATGAAGCAAGTCATGAGATATTTTCAGAATAGTTCACCCCCACATTTGAATGTTGCAAGATACAAAAATCAAGTTTGGATGGTAACACTCTTCTTCAAATGTGCTCCATCGTCTGAATGATGTTTGGATTTATCTTGTATTTTAATCTTTCATTTTTTTTTCTCAAACCTGAAAGGTTAGTGAAAAAAATATCCGAAGGAGCAATTTCACAAATATGTCCTTAAGCTCATTTACAAAAGTCATATTATTATTTCAAATTATTTTTGGAAAAGATTTTTTTGAAAAAAAAAAATTTTATTGAATGGTGAAAGAACGGGTTATCTCCCCGAAAGTGCTTGTTTTAGGATAAAAGCTCGTCCTTGGGAAACCTTTTGAAATGAATCCAATGTTGGTGATGTGGTTTTCCCTCCAACATCAACCTTTTCAAATTGAACTATGAAGCTAATGTAAAAAAAAATTCTGATATCTACAAAATTTATGGTAGATAAAAACATCTACAACAACCCTTTCAAAAATTTTAGAGACTAAGATCAGGAAGGGGTTATAGATTTTATATACGTTAGCAGTGTTGCAGATTAATTTAGGAATTTGTTCGTATGAGCAAGGAATGAAAGGAAAATTTAGAAAGTAACTTCCATGCTTATCTGCGCAATCTTTTGATCTAGGGGAAGCAATTTCTTTTACATGACCGTTCAAATCTTCCGCAAAACTTGGATAAGTTATGGTTATTGCGGATATTGACATAAGCTCCTCCCTAAGATCAGAAACTGATTTGGATGAGACATTGGGTGTGGACATAGAGGGAGAGTGGGTACAAATGTCTTCTACATGAATTGATTCTACCTCTATGTGTTGGAAGTGTTTATGATGTCTCATACACAAGCTCGAGGCATAAGATGTTGATTCAGTAGGTTTTAAGCTGTTTCCATGATCAACATTAAGAAAAGGGTCAGTCTTGAATTCAAAGGGGTGTGCAAAAGGATGGGATTCATCATCCCAAGAACTATGACATGTCCCCTCAATGGGAGATTCCCCAATAACCAGATTATGAGAAGGATTTGAATGAATTTTGAATTCGGTTGTGGGTGCCTCCTCTTGTTGGTCGGGGCTTGACTTTATTGTTTTGTCTGGAAACTCATCATATATGCCGGTGTAGGGAGTGTTTTCAAGAATTTTCTCTAGAATGGCTCTCCCCTCACTAATGGTTTTGTGATCTTTGCTAAGACCAAGATGAAAGTGATGTAGAAGGACATGGTCAGGCAAAGAAAGGTTTGGGCTAGATAAGATTTGTGAACCTAGCCTAGGCGGCTCTTAGAGTCTGTTGGTACCTATTAATGTATAATTTTTATTAGCAAATATCCCTGTGTCATATATGAATATCTATTAGAATAGGGTTATTACTAATAATTTCCACGAGTTTTGGTGAATTGTATATTTTTCAGGGAATTATCCAGAAAAGCTTAAAAGAGGGATTAAAGTGCGTAATTATCACAAAACTTGATCACGACGGAAAATATCGTCAATAGGACGTGGGAAGGATCTGGAAGACTCCCGAAGCAGCGGGACCGGCAGAGGAGCCCTGGTGGGGCCGGGCGGCCCCACCACTGCGCCAGGCGGCCCCCTGTGCTAGGGTTTCCTCCCCCCTTCTGGAAGCTTCCTCCACCGCCTCTGAGGAGTCATCTCAGCCCCTTGTTAAGTCGGTTTGATCCAACGGTGCGCATTCATCCCACCGGGCTATAAATTATGGACCAGACCCCTCCTGAGAGGAGGCCAGATCAAGAGCTGAAGAGCCAGAGCATTAGATAGATATCCACTAGATCTAGGCTAGCAATCAAGATAGAGATTAGAGAGATAGATTAGAGGAGTAGAGATTCGGAGGAGTCCCGGCCTGTCGGAGCTTCTTCGTAGCTGTATTCGTCTGGATTCAGCTCCCTCGCCCGGAGTTGCATTCTGAGGTACTTTTGTATTCACCATTCTGATTCAAGTAAGCAACTTGTTTTTATTCGTTCTTAAGTTTGCAACTCATATTATATTGAGTACTTTGATTTGGGTAGCTCCTAGGTCGAAGTAGTGATTCATAGCATAGACGTGGTGTCTGGGCTATGGTTGCTTGTAGATGTCTCCTGATTAGCCGGATTGTGGTAGCTCGCGAAGGTGACTTTATAGCTTCGTTGAATCCTCTGTAGTCCACTTCCCGTTGATAGGACTGATAGGCTTATAGGTGCTTGGTAGGAGATTACTCTGTTTCTTCTCCTATTCGGGTTACTTGCCCAGTTAGACGGTATTATACAAAGCTTACCGGTTGTCGGAACTAGAAGTCATTAGCTATTTCCTCATTCTCAATAGTTTCTAGATTGTTTGTACCCCTTTAGATTAAGAGTTATAGACTTAGTCATAAATCACTACTGTTCCTTTGGGTTTGATATTAAAACCGGGTTGATCTTGGTGAAGTGCTGATCAGTATATATCTGTGCGCTTGCGGATAATCTGATAAAATTTACTATATAGGGTGCAGCTAATTTATACCAACAAGCATTTCTGGCGCCGTTGCTGGAGAACGGTTTGCTGATTTTGACTTTAGTTTATCTTAATCTATTATTATCCTTTTATCTTGAAAAATATATATATAAAAAATAAAAATAAAATAATATGGAACACGAATCTCAACTTTTATATCAATACGGAGCACCATCGGGATCGTACCTCCAGCCAAAAGAATCATCTAAGCCTATTACATCATCTGGCTATGAGCTACGCCCGGGATTAATCAAATTAGTTCAGGAACATAATTTTTCTGGTAATTCTAGCGAAAACCCCTATTCCCATTTAACTGATTTTGAGCAAGCATGTTCATGTCTAAGTATTAAGGGCATGGCTGATGATACTTTAAGATGGAAACTCTTTCCGTTTTTATTAACGGGACGAGCTAAGAAATGGTATAATCGCCATGTTGGGAGTAGTCAAGGAGATTGGGAAATATTACGAAAAAACTTTTGTCTTAAATTTTTCCCTATAGAAAAAGTCGCTAAACTTCGTTTTGAAATTATAGGATTTAAACAATTAGATAATGAATCGCTAGGCAAGGCTTGGGATCGTTTTGATGGCTTTGTGAATTCTGGACCTAATCTTGCTTTACCAGAACCTATGCTTTTACAACATTTCTTTTTGGGCCTTGATGATAAAAATAAGGAATACCTAAATTTGCCGAAGAAAAAGAAGAGTTGTTAGAAGAAGAATCCCCATTAGTTGAAAATGAACTTTTGTCTAATTCATCTCAACCTGTAGTTGATTTAGCACCTGAACTAGCTAATGAGAAAGAGATAACTCCAATTTCTGAATGGATGCTTGAAATTGAGGATGAGTTTTTTGATGATTATGGAAATACTACATTTTATCGTAAGATTATTCAACCTCAACAATCTAGGAATTTTGATCCAAATCTTTCACATCCCGATGATTTAAAATTTCTTAGAGAAATGACAAGAGAATTAATTTTTGTTTTGGGTGATAAGTGGTTGATAGAATCTAAGCAGTCTCAGAAAGTAATTCGCCTTAATTCTTCCACTGTCACTATAAAATTGTAAGTAGATACATATCCATTTGAGGCTTTATATGACCCAGTTTAGGGGGGTCAATATTATGTCTTATACATTTGCTAAAGAATTCTTAAAATATACCATTAATTTCTACAAATAAATTATTAAAAAACTGTTTAGGACACATTATTCCTAGCTTAGGAATTCTAAATGCACTTCCTATTGTTATTAATGATTTCTGAATTTTGCTGAATTTTTATATTTTTGATGTTTGGGATTTTGATGTAATGATTGGACTACCAATGATAAAACTTCTTCAAGAAGGTCGCAATGGTAAATTAGACATTAAATTTAGGAAAGGATTTAGTTTTTCGATACCTATAACGCATTCAGTAAAAGTTAAAGCAAAACCTCTTCCCGAAGTAGATCCAATAGAAGAGGTTAGAGCCATTGAATTTGATGAATTTATTGAACCTGATTTAGAGGATAACACTCAGTTCTTCATTAATGAAGAGGAGGAGGACCCTATTGATCCTGAATCTCTTGATGTATTGCTAGAGCCGCCTAAAACTCCTATTGAGCTTAAACCATTACCTTCTGGTCTTAAGTATGTTTTTCTGAATAATTTTCAAAATTATCTAGTGATTATTAGTGATAAACTCTCTGATGAAGAATCTTATAGATTAATTACTATTTTAGAAAAACATCGTGCTGCTTTTGGTTATTCACTCCAAGACCTTAAAGGGATCAGCCCTGTCCTATGCACTCATCGTATACCAACCAATCCCGAAATTACACCTTCAAGAGAGCCTCAGCGTAGACTCCAAAATGCGATGAGAGAAGTTGTGAAGAAAGAGGTCTTAAAACTTTTGCATGCAGGAATTATATATCCTGTAACGCATAGTGAGTGGGTAAGCCCTGTGCAAGTTGTACCTAAAAAGAGAGGGATGACAGTTGTCCAAAATAATAAGAATGAATTAATACCCCCAAAGAACTGTCACTGGATGGCGAATGTGTATAGATTACAGAAAATTTAATAAGGCAACAAAGAAAGACCATTTCCCTCTACCTTTTATTGATGAGATGTTAGAACGTTTAGCCAATCATTCTTTCTTTTGTTTCCTTGATGGATATTCAGGATATCATCAAATCCCTATCCACCCGGATGATCAAAGCAAAACCACATTTACATGTCCTTATGGAACTTATGCTTATCGTAGAATGTCGTTTGGATTATGTAATGCACCCGCTTCTTTTTAAAGATGTATGATGTCTATATTCTCGGATATGATAGAAGAAATCATGGAAGTTTTTATGGATGATTTTTCAGTTTATGGAAAAACTTTTGATGACTATCTAGAAAATCTAGATAGGGTTTTGCAAAGATGTGAAGAAAAGCACTTAGTCCTCAACTGGGAAAAATGACATTTTATGGTTAGAGAAGGAATAGTGTTAGGACACCTAGTGTCAGAAAGAGGTATAGAGGTAGATAAAGCTAAAATTGAAGTAATTGAACAACTACCTCCACCTGTTAATATAAAAGGAATCCGAAACTTTCTTGGTCATTGTGGTTTTTATCGTAGATTTATAAGAGACTTTTCACATATTGCTAGGCCAATGACTAGATTATTAGCTAAGGATGTACCCTTTGAATTTGATGATGAATGCTTAGAATCCTTTAATATTCTTAAGAAAGCACTTACATCAGCATCAATCATTTAACCTCCTGATTGGTCTTTACCTTTTGAAATTATGTGTGATGCTAGTGATTATGCTGTAGGAGCAGTTTTAGGACAAACAAAAGATAAAACGCATCATGCAATTGCTTATGCTAGCAAAACAATGACAGAAGCACAACTAAATTATGCAACAACTGAAAAAGAACTCTTAGCTGTCATTTTTGCTATTGATAAATTTAGGTCTTACTTAGTTGGAGCTAAAATAATTGTTTATACTGATCATGCTGCTCTTAAATATTTGCTTACTAAGAAAGATGCTAAACCGCGCTTGATAAGATGGATCTTATTGCTTCAAGAATTTGGTTTGGAAATAAAAGATAGAAAAGGAATAGAAAACCCTGTTGCTGATCATTTGTCTAGGATGTATTTTAAAGAACCTCTGGAATTACCTCTCAATGATTCATTAAGAGATGACATGTTGTTTAAAGTGACCAAGTCAGACCCTTGGTACGCGAATATTGTCAACTTTATGGTTGCAGGTTACGTACCACCAGGAGAAAATAAAAAGAAGCTTATTTATGAAAGTCGTCTCCACATATGGGATCCACCATACCTCTTTAGGATTTGTTCAGATGGGCTACTCAGAAGATGTGTACCAGTGGAAAAAGGCATGCAGATCATTCAGAAATGCCATTCATCACCATATGGAGGTCATTATGGTGCATTCCGCACTCATGCAAAAATCTGGCAGAGTGGTTTCTTTTGGCCAACCATGTATGAAGACACCAAAGGTTTCATCCGAAGATGTGGGTCGTGTCAGAGGCACGGGAATATCAATGCTAGAGATGCTATGCCACTCACCAATAATCTTCAGATAGAGCTCTTTGATGTCTGGGGATTAGACTACATGGGACCATTTGTGAAATCAAGGAATTATGAGTACATTTTGGTGGCAGTTGATTATGTATCCAAGTGGGTAGAAGCCATGCCATGCAAGAATGTTGATTCAAAACACTCAAAGAAGATGTTTGAAGAGGTTATATTTCCAAGATTTGGAACACCAAGGATGGTTATAAGTGACGGAGGAACACATTTCACTGACAAGAAGTTTCACTTATACCTACAAGCTCATAGAATACGACATAATGTCACTACTCCATATCATCCTCAGACAAGTGGCCAAGCAGAAACGTCAAACAAACAAATCAAAAATATTCTTCAGAAAACAGTGAATGAAATGGGAACTATATGGAAGGATCGGTTACCTGACGCACTATGGGCATACCGTACAGCTTACAAGACACCCTTAGGTATGCCACCATATCAGCTGGTATATGGCAAAACCTGCCATTTACCCGTGGAATTGGAGCATAAAGCTCACTGGGCTATCAAGAGATGGAACATGGAAATGGAAGCCGCTAGAGAGAAGAGAAAAATGCAACTATCAGAATTAGAAGAATGGAGAGAGAAAGGCTATCATAATTCGAAGATCTATAAAGAACGAACAAAAAGATGGCATGATAAGAGGATCAAGAAGAAGGAGTTTGCACCAGGAGATAAGGTATTACTTTTAATTTCTAGGTTTAAATTATTCGGGCTTGGAAAATTGCGAAGCAAATGGGAAGGACCATTTACTGTTGTGAATTCATCACCACATGGAGTGGTAACTCTACAATCAAACGAAGGTATGTTATTCAAGGTAAATGGACATCGACTTAAACTTTTTCTAGAACCATTTGATTCAAGAGTAGTTGACGAATTGGATTTTATCCAATTACCAATTTATTAAGCTCTATTCTTTTTCGGTACGAAAAATTATCTCGCAACGCAACTAATAGAAAGTAGTTAGAGTCCGAAGGCACCACGAGGAAGGGCACCCCGAGAGGACCCCTGGTGAGGCCGGCCGGCGTCCTAGTGGGGCCGGCCGGCGCCCCCTTGCCCCCTCTCGTCCTGACTCTCGTTCCCTTATCCTTCTACACTGTTCCTACGTATATCCGCGTATAATCCAATCGCGTATGGATATTCTTTCGTACGAACCCCGTAGAACCTAGGTTTGTCCTCATCCTGTCTCCTGAAAACCCATATAAATACGTACCTAGACCCCCCTCAATTGTATCCCATAAACAGCCACCTCTCTCCTCCAGAGAAACTCTCCAATCTAGATCTAGCAGCAATGGCGGACAAGGCGATCGTCTCCTATGGCGCGGACTTCAACAACATCCCCAGCGATGATTCGAAGGCCCTCGTCCTCGCGCAGTCGAAGCCTCTCGTCGTCGTGCCACCGAAGCAAGTTGCTACGGTACCTCAGCGCCACAAGCAAGCTTACTACGTACAAGACCGCCTGCTCTGCCACCGCCACCTGCAAGACTGCTGCTAGAAGCCGGTGCCAAGGGGAAGCAGATTGCTATTCCCCGGGGTACTCCGCTTCTTCCACCTAGGGACAACGAACGACTCTTGTCGGTCAAGACCGACAAGAACGGGACGCTGGTGTGTGCAAAGCACACCAATGCTCATCCCACCGTCAGGGGAGTTCGTGCAAACCCAAGCGAGGTTTGCTACACTGAGTTCATACCACCTCCACCCAAGAGAAAGAGAGCTGCACCCGCGCTAGCACTAGAAAAGGTTCCGAAGCAGCCCCAACTTTCTTTGCGCATTCTCAGTGAGAGGATTGAAGGCCTCTCTAACACTGTTAAAGGCTTAGAGAAGACTGACGATCTAAGGTCTAAGATTATGGACGACATGGCTAAGCAGATAGAAACCAATATCAAGTTAATCCGTAGTCTCAAGCGGGACAAGGACAAGCTCGAAGCAGAGGTCGAGAACCTCAAGGAAGAAATCCAGAGCCTTGCCAATGAAGGGCAACATTAATTGCCTAGTTATCTATGTAATAAGGCACAGTTCGCTAGGTTCGGTTAGTTAATTGAGTCTGTCGGGTCATAAATTTTTCTTAGGACAAAGCCTAATGAGCTAGGGCAATCGTTAGCTCAGTCGTTAAAACGTCTGTCAAGTTATACATTATCACCATCATTATGAATAAAGTGTCTTATCTTTTATATTATTAATGTTTTATTATCTACTCTACTCTCTATTTTTGGTATGTGTTTGTCTCCACATATTGCGCAGAAAAGTATACAGAAAAATAAGTGTGGGGGAGGCACATTGCAACCACGGAGTTAAGTTCGATCGGAAGAATGACACAATCCAGAATACAATCGAACCAGGACCACGTGTGGAGAAGCGGGTCCCGCGGGGCCACAGAGGCACGCCGACCGGCGCCCTGCCTGGGCCGGCCGGCGCCCTACTACCCCCTCTTGCCTCCTCGCCTCGGTCACGGTCAGGTTTGAGTCCGATACAATATAATTGCATACATTCTATTTTGATTTATCATCCGAATTATAAATCTTCGTATTAAACACTTTTTAAAGGATGATAAAACCATTTAATCTATGACTTGAAAATAAATTGTATAACACTTTTCTGGAAGTCATGATTACTGTTGAAAATTATTATAGATACATCATGAATGCTTAAGTTATTGTGGAACATGAGATAGTAGAATAATGAGAACTTAATTCCTGATAATTTGTCTTTGGAGGTTTTATTCTGAAAATTTAAAAACAATTAGCTTCACTTCTCCTTGTGGTGGAAACAAATAATAATCATATTACTCTATTACTTATAATTATGATGGCTTTGGTCGAGAGATTTATCATATCCCCTGTATCAGTAAAAAAAATAATAAATAAATAAACTCTCTCTTGAGTATAATTGTGAAGGAGGCATGAGCTATTTTAAAGAAAATCTGAGGAAATAAAAAGGGACAAGTGTCCAAAACCTCAAAAAGATAGATCACAAAGAAATAAAAAGGGACAAGTGTCTGGAACCTCGATTTAATAAAAGAAACTTGAGCATGTGCTCAACAGTAGAATTAGCCTAAATAGCTCATGGTCCCTCCGACATAATATGCCAAGAGTAGACAATTTTCTTGATCTAGGAATATGATATTTCTCTCACTAGTTATGAATATTGAATTAATTAATATCGCACGTTCTAATGCCACTACAAACAGGAGAAGGTTGAGCTAAGTTTTATTTGCAAATTTACTTGCTCTCCAACAGATAAAATTGAAGGAAAAGAGTGATCTATTTCAAACTATTCTACTCCTCAATCACTCAAGGATTCATGGTAGACACTTTGAATTCCACAGTGCATGATAACTGGACTAGTTTTATATATAACTCGATTCTCAAGTTATGCATTAAATATTTACTCTTTCTATGATAAAACCAACCTTTTTCTCGGGACGAGTAAAAGCCTAAGTGTGGGGGTAATTGTGGATACCTATTAATGTATAATTTTTATTAGCAAATATCCCTGTGTCATATATGAATATCTATTAGAATAGGGTTATTACTAATAATTTCCACGAGTTTTGGTGAATTGCATATTTTTTAGGGAATTATCCAGAAAAACTTAAAAGAGGGATTAAAGTGCGTAATTATCACAAAACTTGATCGCGACGGAAAATATCGCCAACAGGACGTGGGAAGGATCTGGAAGACTCCCGAAGCAGTGGGACCTGCAGAGGAGCCCTGGTGGGGCCGGCCGGCCCCACCACTGCGCCGGGCGGCCCCCTGTGGCTAGGGTTTCCTCCCCCTTTCTGGAAGCTTCCTCCACTGCCTCTGAGGAGTCATCTCAGCCCCTTGTTAAGTCGGTTTGATCCAACGGCGCGCATTCATTCCACCGGGCTATAAATAAAGGGCCAGACCCCCCCTGAGAGGAGGCCAGATCAAGAGCTGAAGAGCCAGAGCATTAGATAGATATCCACTAGATCTAGGCTAGCAATCAAGATAGAGATTAGAGAGATAGAGTAGAGAAGTAGAGATTCAGAGGAGTCCCGGCCTGGCGGAGCTTCTTCGTAGCTGTATTCGTCCGGATTCAGCTCCCTCGCCCGGAGCTGCGTTCTGAGGTACTTTTGTATTCGCCATTCTGATTTAAGTAAGCAACTTGTTTTTATTCGTTCTTAAATTTGCAACTCATATTATATTGAGTACTTTGATTTGGTTAGCTCCTAGGTCGAAGTAGTAATTCGTAGCATAGACGTGGTGTCTGGGCTATGGTTGCTTGTAGATGTCCCCTGATTAGCCAGATAGTGGTAGCTCGTGAAGGTGACTTTATAGCTTCGTTGAATCCTCTGTAGTCCACTTCCCGTTGATAGGACTGATAGGCTTATAGGTGCTTGGTAGGAGATTACTCTGTTTCTTCTCCTATTCGGGTCACTTGTCCAGTTAGACGGTATTATACAAAGCTTACCGGTTGTCGGAACTAGAAGTCATTAGCTATTTCCTCAATCTCAATAGTTTCTAGATTGTTTGTACCCCTTTAGATTAAGAGTTATAGACTTAGTCATAAATCACTGCTATTCCTTTGGGTTCGATATTAAAACCGGGTTGATCTTGGTGAAGTGCTGATCAGTATATATCTGTGCGCTTGCGGATAATCTGATAAAATTTACTATATAGGGTGTAGTTAATTTATACCAACAGAGTCTCCTTCTTTTGTTGAAAAGTAAGAATTTCTATTCAGAGGGTAGCAACTCGATAAAGAGGGAAGAAAGCAAGACAAAATTTGTCTCGAAGTTCTTCCCAATTTCCGTTTACTCCACCTACGGTATGAGCATACCATTGTTTCACAGTACCCAATAGGGAGAATGGAAACAATTTCCATTTAATGGTCTCTTGTGTCATGCTAGATAAAATTAAGTAAGAACACAAGTGCTCAAATTCCTGAAGGTGGGTATAAGGATTTTCGTCTTGTTGCTTCAAGAAGGGTTGCGCCCGAACCATGGCTATGAAAGCAGGGCGAAGCTCATAGCCATCTGTAAGGATGGGGTGTGATGATGGTGGAGGTTCCAATGAATCGCCCTTTGGAACCGAGAATTTAATGATAGGAGTAGAATCCATGTGGTAGGGATGGTGGTGGTAGTATGGTGCATATGATGGGGTAAAAAAGAAAAAGAAAAAGGATACACGAATGACTTGGTTCGATTCTAGAACAGCTATAGTTCCCTGGCAACAGCACAAGAAAGCTTGTTGGTATTTGTTAACGCAAATGGATAAATCTGCAGGCGCACGGATACCACTGTAGCTTTCACCCGGAGTATTCCTAGGTATCGATTTCCACGGGGAACGAGAAGTGAACTAGAAAGGATCAAGGTCGTCCAAGGAATAACTATTTTTGGTGGTAGAGAGGAGCTTCCTAAGGTTCTTCCAAGATAAGCCAAATGACCAAGATTCAAGCTCACTAAACTTTAATTACTTTGGAGCAGTAGTACCTTTCTGACTCTCGAAGAGACTGGGAAACGGTAGTCGGGGGAAGGCTGTCAAAAGCTCTATGGAAACACCAACCCGAACGTGGTGGAATACAAAGGCCTGGTCGGAGCTATCACCTCCGGGGCTACCACAACTATCCATGGGGTTGGGCGTAAACTCAGGTAAACACTAGCCTAGACACCACGTCTACGCTAACGATTACTATTCTAGCCCAGATCTTTAGACTAGAATACTCGATCGAGTGGAGTTCCCGTAAATAAAGTAAAATAAGGACTGAATTTAATCAAATAGAAATACTGGAATTACCTAAAGAGAACCTGGATATTACTCAGACGTGTCGTCTCCGTAGAGGTACAAGAGTCGAGGAGGAGTCGACACCTTCGGCCCTCCTACGCTCCTACCCGGGACACCGAGTACAAGACGAAGAAAAGGCCGACAGCTCCAGATTCCTCCTCCACTCTCGTCCCTCTCCTCTCTTCCCTCTTTTCTAGACTACAACTAGGTGAAGAACACCTAGAGGGATACTACTACTAAGGATATAAAGAATTGCTCAAGTGTAGGATGATTACAAATGGAGGAGGGGTCTCTTTTTATAGTGGAGAGGAGAGGGTAGGGGCTAGAAATATTCCAAGAATTAATTTGCCACCTCCCAACCATGCAACCACCCTCTATAGGGCGATAATTTACTCCCCCACCGACTGGGCTTGAAAACCGGAAGAAAATCGGCCATTAAGGCCCTGAACCGGAGGTGAACCGAAGAGACCGCGTTGTTTTTTGATAAATGGAGAGAAATCCGGGGCTCTGGGCAGCTGGACCAGCCGGCCGACCCGGGCCACCCGCGCTGCGGGCGAGTGAGCCACCACCGCCTTCAGGGTGGCCAACCGGGGCTGCCACATGCCCCTAAAGGGCCGGCCGGCCCCCCGTGCCTGCTGCGTGTGCACGCGCCTCCCAGCGGGGGGGGGGCACCGTGCCGCCACGTGGTGCGCTGTGGTTGGCCGACGCCTAATGCCGGTTAGGAGAGGGGGGGCAGGCCGGCCGACAAGATTTTTGCCGCTTGGGCCCCGTCTGGTCCCCTTTGCTGGCGCGGTCTGTGCTGTGGCGTGCATGGTACTGTGGGGGTGCAGACATTAGCGATGACGTCAGCACTCCTTTTTAATTTCAAATTTCAATATCTTTTTATTATGAGCTCCAAAAATATTCAATAATATATCCATTTTGATCAGTGCGACGAGCTCTATGCAGTGGTGGATTTAGTTTCCTGAATTGAGATACTTTTTCTTGGTGAAAAATTAAATATCCTGCAAAACAAAAGAGAGGACCAAAACTCGTGGAACTTGTTAGAAGTAAAACCCTATAACTGTTGTTTGTGTTATATTTCATGTCATTTCATGTTGATTTGGCGGTTGTAAACTGTGAGTTAAGAGCCGCCAACAGCCACCGTCTCGCTCAGCACCTCAGTCCTCTCACTTAGGTATCTTGTGAGGAAGTTGCACGGGGATTTAGCACTAGGACAACTCAAGATCACCGAGCTACAGGACGAACTAGACACCACTAGGTTCGCCCTTAGCTGGAGGATTGAAAAAGTTGCAAGGGCAGCGGGAGTGCTTCCAGCACTACAGTGATCATCAGTCACTCCCGCATTAATAAGTTAGGCACAAGTTTACATTTCAGTATTTACTTTCCAATATTTTACTTTCATCATCTGTAATATGTGCCTAAATCATTTTGATAATTCAAATACATTTTGTCCACACTTGTTTTTCTTTATTTTTGCTCCCATGTACACAATAAAAATTAAAAGCTAGGTACAAAAACAAGTGTGGGGGACTTTCATTCATCTCTCGAAGGTATGAAATTAATATTTTTTAGAATATAAAACCTCATGCATATTTACCTTGTATATGATATGATTACATTTTATTTACAAGAGAAATCTGATTTATGGACTTTATCTAAGAACATCCTTTTTCTTGCTAGTAATTTGAATTAGTACAAGTGGCAAATGATGATATGATCTTTACTCTACCTTATGCAAAAAGACTTGGGATTTATAAATAATAAATAACCATGATAAAATAGCATATTTTCTCTTGATAAACCTTGGTCACATAGAAACTTTACTAATTATGAGATTTCTGCTATATATCTACGACTCATGCGGGGTAAGTATACTACCTTCTGATCGGGATTCACCTAAAAAGCAAATAAATGTATACACTCCTATTGCATGACTTTTAAAATCTCAGAAGCCAAAAGAGAAATGTGGGCTATACAAATAAAAGATGCCATGCCAAAGAAGCATGAGCCAGAAAAGATGCCATACCAAAAAGATATGTGCCAAAAAAAAGAGAGTAAAACAAGGGGTGCAAAGACACCCGTCTGAGCGAGAAAAATAGATGCAAAAAGCACCCGCCAGAGAGATAGCCCACACTACTCAAAAAAGAAAAAGAGAAAGGAGCATGCACAGGAGGTATACAAATAAAAATGACATAATATTTCCCGATCTAAAGGTATGATATTTCCTCCATAAAGAAAATAGCAAAATAGCATAATAGGAAAAGTCCTCTATGAGACCAAGGATATCATAAGAAAAAGCAAGCTTTATCGCCTTTTCAAAGAAAAATAAAAACCCAAGTCCTTAAGCAGAAGTAGAATAAGGAAAGTAAAATCAAAGTCACTTTTACTATTTAAGTTGTCTAGAGGAAAACACGATGAGCTTTGAAGAAATTCATAGATCTAGACAGAATCTTGAAATAAACTGTATAAATATCAAGTACAAGGGGTGCTATTCTATCTTAGTCATGAGCTTTACTCAAGGATGAGCAAAGGACTAAGTGTGGGGGAGTTTGTTGACAGTGCTTAACTCACATCTTATATTGCCAACATAAATACAAAAGAGAGATGAAACACCACCATAACTAGAATATAGGGTCTATACACTAACAAATTCCATAGTTTTGGTGAGTGTACATGTTTTGCAGGTCAAACATAGAAGAACATCAAAGATGGGTGTTGACACTTCTTAACGTCGCTACCAAAAATAGAGATAAATCCCTATCCTCGGCAACGGCGCCAGAAATGCTTGTTGGTATCTGTTAATGCCTGCTGAATAATTCTACAAGCGCACGGATATGTTGTAGCACTTCACCAGATGAATATACCCAGTTTTAATATCGAACCCAAAGGAAGATGTGTGAGGGTTTTCTAAACTACAACTTAACCACTTGAGTAGCAAACAAGGCTGTAGAAGATAGGGATATAGAGAAGACAACTAAGGCTTCTAATTCAGGCTCTAGTAAGGTATGTCTAGGTTGATTTACTAGGGAATTGAATAGAGGAGCATAGGCAAAACTGTAACTCAACTACCAATTATTCTCCTGCGAGTCCTACCGATGGGATAGTGGAATATATAAGATTCAACAGAGCTATAAAGTCACCTCCACGAGCTACCACCAAATCCAGAAGATAGGGTGCATCTACGAGTAACGGAGTCTAAGAACCATGCTTACACTACGAATACTAATCTAACCCAAGAGCTACAAGGATTAAAGTACTCAAAAGAGTCACAAACCAGTAAAACAAGGCAAACAATGTTACTTACTTGAACTCTGAAGTCGATTCCAAAGCAATCTTAGATACAAGCCATAGAGGTAGCACCGATAGGCCAATATTTCCTCCAAAACTCTCTCTTTGACTCTATCTCTCTATTTCTGATACAGAACTAGCTTCTAGAGGTATAGAACCAGCTCTCTCAGAATGCTAACTCTAGGAAGGTTATCCATTCAAGGGATACCTCCCGGGATCCTAACTAGAGTTTCTCGGTAAAGCTCTTCTTCTTTTTAGAATGGGTCCTCTTCCCGGGGGGGGTTGCCTCTCCTTTTATAGCCTTGGCGAATCAACGTGAGCCCTTGGATCAAACCGACATCGGTGGATGGTGGAGATCAATCCTTAAAGGAGGTGGAGCAACCTGGACGAAGCGGTCCATGAGTGGGTCCCAGGGCAGACCGACCGGTCTGGGGTGGGACCGGCCGGTCCCACCTCGGGCCTGCTCGGCCTCTCCTTCGGTCCAGAGTCTTCTTGTCCCTTCTGGAATCTTTCTGTGTAGCCATGGCATCCAATCTTGCATTCTATGTTGTATTGTAGCTCAAAAGTGCATCATTTCCACTGTATACCTGCAAAACCACTAATTCACCAAAACTTGTGGAACTCGTTAGTCAAAGCCCTACTTCTAGGTAGATGGATTGATTTTTATATTACTTTGGAATGTTAGTTGACGGTTGGATTTGAGCATTAAGGACCGTCAACAACACCCCCACACTTAGGCTTTTACTCGTCCTCGAGAAAAGGTTGGATAACTTCAAACATAACTCTAGACAAAGATATCAACATAAGCTCATTTTGATCATTCCTGCACTGTAACATTCAAAGTGTCTACCATGCAACTTTGGGGGGTTGAAGAGTAGAACAGCTGAACAGATTACCTTTATCTCATTGCCATGTCTATTGGAGGTTTTTGCAAGATTTTTGAAATAAAACATAGCTTACCTGCTCCTTAATGTGGCACCATCAAGTCACTCATTATATGTAGTATTTGTGGTTTCTCATTGAGGCATAGATGAGTGAATGCCTTTCCTTGCAACCTACCTCTAATAGGCTTATATGGAGTTTGAAGGTTTAGCAAGGAGTAGTGTACTTACCTTACACGTCACTGAGCCAGCGTAAGAGTCCTAAGGAGAGAGGTGTCATACTCCTAGATCAAGATGTCCATGTGTGTGGAATATATAGCGGCTATCCTGATTCTACTATGCTCATACTTTGAAGGATATATCTCTCTTGCTTGAATTGAAGTGCTTGGAGACAATGGGCTATCATAGATTTTTTTTTCTTTCTTTTTTAGAGAGCTAGGCATCTGAGTGCCTATTGTTCTTTTTAACAATTGGGCCCTTGTCCATTTTCTTTTTGAATTCTCTTTTTATTTTTTTGCATAGTCCATGTCTTCTTGCATGAAAACTTTTTGCAAGACAGAGATTTCTGATGATGTTAGAGCATAAGTGAATGAGATCCTACCAAAAGTCTTTTTTGGGTGCGTACTCTCAGTGTAAGAGTAGCACATTTTCTATATGGATGAAAAAGGTTGCACCTACCCCCAGTGTAGGGATAGTGGATATATAGAGTGTAAGTGGATCTTGATCTTGGGAGCATGATAAATCTCTACAACACAGGTCTCAAAAGCTGATAGAGCTCGGTGCAAGACAAGCAACTTATGTAGAAAGCTTATGATCATGTATGGCTCTATAGGCATTTAAAGACCACAGAGGAGTAGCTTAGCTATTTTTTTATGTTTTGAAATAAATGCTCCAATAACTTAGCTTAGAGGTTCAAGTTCTCATGTTCTACTATCTCGTACTTGTCAACAACTTAAGAGGCATGGGGTCCCTATAAAGAGTTCCCAATAGCAGCAAGTGTACAGAAAATGAATTATGTGATTCTTGCCTTAAGTCATGACTAAGCTACTCATCCTTGAGGTGCAATCATGTTTCATTAAAAGATATTCAATTTAGCTCAGTGGTGATATATGAGAGTGTTTGGAATGCCTACCTGGTTCCTATTGTCCTGTATGCTTGGTTTTCCTTCAGAGTTCCTATAAGTTGTCTCCCCCACACTTGTTTCCTATTTTCTTTTATGCACAAGAAGGTGGAGACAAAAATAGACATATATCCATAGAGAGAGATGATGACCCTAAAGATTCAACTTCTTTATTATCAATAGGCACATTTATTACACAATGAATGAACTAAGCAAACTAATCTAAAATAACTAACTAATCAAGCAAACTAACTAATATTTATTACATGTGTGCCTACTCATCTCGATCTCTAATTCTTCTTCTCTAGCTCCTTGACCCTAGCCTTGAGCGCTTTGTGCTTGACACGCAACTGCTCATGCTTGTTCTCTAGGTTTCCTACATGTTGCACAGTGGTCCCTAGGACTTTTAGTGCATCTGAAAGGGCTTGGGCCTGGAGCTCTATCCTAGTCTCTAATGTGGCCATGGTCAGGCAAGGCTGTCTTGGTCCTTGGTGGTAGAGTGAACTTGACATTGCTTGGATCCACCCGCACACCATCCAGAGTCACTCGGTCCTTGGCGGTGGTGTACTTCACGCCAGTCACCATCCCAAACTTGGTGGTGACTTCTATTAGCCTCTCCCCCTCTCTTGGAGGTAGTATCTTTGTGCCTTGGGGGAGAGCGATGCTGGGTTGATCTGGCTGTCGTGGCTTGTCACCCAGGAGTAGTCGATGAACTGGTGGAGCGATGGCAGGCCTCTTGATAGCTGGGTGTAGAAGGCTTCCTCCATTGGTGCTCCTCGAGGTCGAGCTCGGACGACCTCCTTCGATGGCACCAGGACGATCTCCTTCGAAGGCACTACTGCCAGCCGCTTCGGCGGGATGACTGCCAGTGGAAGGACGTCCTCCGGATCTTCGACTGTGTATGGGTGGTTTGGGCTCGCCATTTGGTGAAAGGTGGAGAGGTGGAGAGCTTCCTTGCTATGGGATGAGAGAGGAAAGCTCTTGGAATGAGAGGAGAATGACCCCAGGGGGTATTTATATAGTCCTAGTAACTTAAGGTAGGGGCATTCCATCCTAATCCATCCTGAGGATCTATCGCGAATAGGCGGCGGCAGATGCACATCGTGGCAGAATATCCGAAACCCTAATGGATCAAGCTACGCATCAGGAGGCAGCGGACCGCGAGGCGGCGTAGGGCCAGACCGGCCGTCAGGGGTGGGACCGGCCGATCCCACCTGTAACACCTCAGGTGTTAAGCTTGCATTAGGCACCTAATTAATTAACTTAATCATCATTTGTCATGGCATAAGCATCATCAAGCATTAAACCCTAAATGCATTATCATTTCATGTGCTCTACATTTAAATTCTTAATTGCTTGCTTGCTTGTTTGATTAGTTAATTAATTACCTTACAAATCACTTGATCAAGTTTGGATCCACTTGCCCAGCAATTTGAAATGATTTGTCAAATTTTGTTGCAAAAGATTTGGTGCATTTTGGAGCAAAAAGAAAATAATTGGAAAATCCCTTTTTATTGCCCTTAATTAAAAATGAATTTATAATTCAAAATCTATTTGGAATTTTGACTTGACCCTTAAATGAAAGTTGTTCATCTCAAAATTCTCTACAACTTTTGTTTTTGGACCATTCCCTGAAAATGCTTTCAAATCAGTCAAATTGTGGCATTTTATTTGGTTCAGATTTAAATACAAAAAAAAAATAAAAATTCCCACCGCAAACCGGCATGCCGTTTTATTACGACCACGACCGTGCCCGCCCGCGCTCGCCGCGCCCGCCGCCGGCGTCGTGGCCGACCGGCTCAGGCCGGGGCGCCATGCGCTTCGCCGTCGCCCCCGGCCGCCGTGCAGCGTGGCCGGCGATGCTGGCAGTGGGGCCCTGCGGCACCGGTCCGGCCGTTCCAAATTGGAACAGCGCCCCTGCATCACTCACTCGCCGCTCCACTCCCTCCCTCTGCCCTCTCGCTCTCGCTCGCAGCAGCAGCCACCCACGGCGCCACCCCGGCGCCATCGTCGCCGTCGTGAGCAGCGCCGCCGTTCATAGCCACCACTCGAGCTCGCGCCGCTCGGTAGCGACCTCCGCCACTGCCACCCTCACACGTCTGAGCCGCTCACTGCCACTGCATTGCCTCGGTAAGGGCCAATTTGGCCGAACCTTACCGCGGCCGCCATGGCTTGAGCTCGCCGGAGCTCGGGCTCACCGTGGTCGACTCTTTCCCGGCCTCTACACCTCTCTTCCTAGCTCGTCTAGCATAGCACGCAAACCCCTAGGCGCCGTAGCCGCCTTCGTTGCGCACCGTGTGGGCCCCTGCTGGCCGGAACACTGCGCCGCCACCGCCGCCATTAGCGCCGCCGCCTCGGCAGCACGCGGCCGGGGTTGGGGGTTGCCCAATCGGGGCAACCAACCCGTTAGCTAGCCTCGCCACGAGCTCGTAGAGCTCTGCGCGCCCTCGCCTCGGCCTCGTCACCGGAGATGGCGGAGCATCGCTCACAGCGCCGCCGCTTCGCCGCCGCGCACATGGCCGCCACCGCTAAGGCTCGTCGCCGGTGAAACCAACACCCCCCCACGGAGTGCGCCTCGACGCGAGGAACACGTCGGGGCCCCCGGCGCGCGCCGGAGACCTCGCCCGTCGGGCGAAACGCCGGCCGAGCACGGTCCCCCTCGGCTCGGCCGCGGTGCGGCCATGGACCCACGGGACCCGGCTGTTGGTGCCTTTGGTCCACTGGACCGAGTCCATGGACCGGCTAGGGTTCCGGATTTGCTTTTATTTGTTTTCCAGAAATGCATTTAAATGTTTGAAAAATCGTAACTTGAGCAAATGTGATCCAAATTTGATGAAACTTGTTTTGCTAGGTTGCTTGTGAGTAGATCTATCTGTTAAAAATATGAAATGCATTTTGGTGGTACTTTTCTATATAGATTAATTTAAATGCTATAAATGCTGAAATCTGGTTAAATGCATGGTAAATTGTATATTGCTCAGAAAAATGTGAATCTTGATTTGTTAGACTTGTTATGTGATGTACTTTCTGGGAAAAATATGTATCATGCAGTTCCTATGTAAAAATATTGGAATATGATTTAAATTCAATTCTGGGCTGATTCTTGAATGATTTTTAGTAAATTAATTATGAGGAGTTATGGCCTGGTAATTTTTGATGACTGCTCTTGTGCTAAGAATTTCTAAAGAAAAATATGAAATCTGTTGTTTAGCACTTTTCACAGTACAAAGTAATTAAATGTGCATTTCTGTCCTGCTGCTTGTTATTTTTGTGTAGGCTATTATACTCCATCAAATGTGATGATATTTTGACCCTGGATATCTTTTAGGATGATGTAGCTCCTGTAATTTTTTAGATTTTTCTGGACTGTTTAGATAGAGGTCACAGTTCAAGCCTTTAAATTCACATGAAATGATGAAGCTTTGAATTAATGGTTTTAATAAGTTCTATATTGCTTTTTGGGCACTTTTAATTATGTTTTGTTTGCTGGTCATGTTATGCAGTGCCATATCAGAAATGGGATGTTTGACTTATGAGTAGTGTTATTTCTCTTTTATACATGTGTGCTGTGTGTGTGCATGCCCACCTTCTTTATACACTTCTCTAAGTGTTTAGAGAAGAGATATGCACATACTCAGTAAATGAGATAAGTTGTTAGTAGAGAGGAGATATGCACCTACTCTATCAAATAATTTGTTATTCATTCGCATCCATGAGCATCATACGCGTGTGTATTCACTATACTTATGCATGAGCATCGCATCATACAGGTTCGCAGGAGGACCCCCAGTCTTTGGAGTTCGAGGAGAACCAGCAGGAGGACCAGCAGCGGGAAGGACTCGAAGAGGAGCCGGTGACAGAAGAGGACGATCTACCTGAGTGCCCGAATCACTTTGCGAGCAACTTCGAAAAAGGCAAGCCCCGGAGCATCACTTACCTATGCTTTCTAACAGTCTAATTATGCTTTATGATTGATGCATTAAGTATAGGAGTTGATTGCAACCGTTGATGCATTATACCCTTCAATTACCTTTGAATTATCCTACCTTGATTTACCCTGTTAGTCTAGGGCGAGTTTATTGCTTAGCCTGCTTAGACGGTAAAAGTCGGGTGATTTCCTGTCACCCGCGAGCATAGGTGGTTACTTATTATTGATGGGAAGCTTATGTCGATATCATCTGGTTATTGGTTATGGTTATGATAATTGGAGACCGGGCAGAGTCTTATGGGGTTGTTGGACCATAGTGATTCCGTCTGTGTCAATTAAGGACCGTGCCGATGCGCGTCCCTCGAGTCATGTTGAACGCATGCCTCACACTTAGCTGGCCGGATAAGTCGTTCCGACCGCGAAGCCTAACACTATCCAGGCCGGCTCTCGATTCGTTCGCACCGTATTGGAGATGGATGGGGGACCACGGGGGCGCGAAGAGTAAGTCCGAGGTCCAGCATGGCTGGCTAAGGCAGTCGGGCGGCCCCCGGGTACGGTGGTTCCGGTCGAAACCGCATTTTGTTCCCGGATATGTGCCACGGTGACCTATAGCTCACTTTAGCGGGTGAGTGTGGTTTGTGTGAGGAATACCCCCTGAGCTCAGTAGTAATCGATTCGAATCATCATCGTTCCTGGACAGTGAACACTTGACTTGAGCTATGCCATCGTAGTAATGATTATGGAATGTTGATAATGATGATGATGAGTTAAGCTAAATGATTATGGCTACTACTTGATTGCTAAATCATGATTAATATACTATAATGATGTATAGTATAGGTGCTCACCTAGCATAAATAGGATGATTAAGCTGAGCTGTCACTATAAAATGGATACCACTGCTTTTCCGCAAATGATTCGAGCTATCCCCTGATAAAGCCTGTCATTACTCCTTGGAGTCTTTTATTTAAGTCAGACGGGTAAGTCTAGCTGAGTACCTTCTCGTACTCAGGGTTTTTCCCGCTTGTTGTTTGTGCAGACGGGCATACCTTTCCACGGGTACTACGAGACCTGTCTTTATCCACTGGATTAAGAGACCAAGGGCAAGGTCATTTCTTAATATTCTCCCCAACTGCTTTTGGTGGATTGACTTTCAGCTGGCACTGTATTAAACTTAAGTGTGTGTTGGGTTGAGCTTTCAAAAACTACTTTGCTTTCGCTACTCGTATTTGAAGACTGGGTTTGTAATAACTTTTATTTCCGCACTCTGATGTTATCGAACTATTTGTGAAATGTTGTAACATGTGGATTGTGACGCTAAACTTGTACGATCTTGGTTGATGATGTTTGGTTTGAAATCCTTCGAGATTTCCGGACTACCGGGTTTATAAGGGCTTAAGTGTGATAATCGCTTGCTTAGCGAGTGGTTTTTGCACTTATGCTTTTATAAATTGGGCGGTTCTGTTACACCACCCTGGCCCGATTTCTAGTGCCCTTCCGCAGGGTGCATACTTGGCCCGCTATCTCTCCAAATTTTCTCCTATCGCGGCCCAATTCGTGATGGAGTTTGCAGTTTTAATAAATTAGGGAAAAGCCAGAAAATAAATTTCATCTAATTCCTCAGGTGGTCTAGAAGGTTCTAGAAAAATCTTAAGGTGTTGGCCATCTACCTTGAATAACGTACCTTCGTTGTTTTGAAGTGTTACCGCTCCATGTGATGATGCATTAACCACCGTGAATGGCCCTTCCCAATTGCTTCGGAGTTTACCATGCCCGAATAACTTCATCCTAGAATTGAATAGTAATACCTTATCTCCTGGGCTGAAGTTCTTCTTCTTGATTCTCTTATCATGCCACCTCTTGGACCTCTCTTTATAAATCTTAGCGTTGTGATACGCTTTCTCTCGCCATTCATCAAGTTCTGAGAGTTGCATCTTTCTTCTTGTCCCAGCAGCCTCTAGATCCATATTCCATCTCTTGATTGCCCAGTGTGCCTTGAACTCAAGCTCTACTGGCAAGTGACAGGTCTTCCTGTAGACAAGTTGATAAGGTGACATGCCAAGGGGTGTCTTATAGGCTGTTTGGTATGCCCATAATGCTTCAGGTAGCCTTTCCTTCCAAGCAGTCCCTATCTCATTGACTGTCTTTTGTAGAATGTTCTTGATTTGAAGTTTCTGCTTGGCCACTTGTTTGAGGGTGGTATGGAGTAGCAACATAATGCTGGATTCCCTGTTTCATCAAGTACTTGCGAAAATCCCTGTCAATGAAGTGAGTTCCTCCATCGCTAATCACCATCCTTGGGACACCGAATCTTGGAAATATTGTCTTATGAAACATCTTCTTGGAGTTCTTGGAATTTACAGCTTTGCATGGCATGGCTTCTACCCATTTCAAAACATAATCAACTGCCACAATAACGTACTCAAAGTTGCCTAACTTTGGAAATGGTCCCATGTAGTCAATTCCCCAGACATAAAAGAGCTCTATCTGAAGATTGTTGGTGAATGGCATGGCATTTCTAGAATTAATATTGCCGTGCCTCTAGCATGCACCACATCTTCGGATGAAATTCTTGGTATCTTTATACATGGTTGGCCAAAAGAATCCACTTTGCCAGATCTTTGCATGAGTGCAGAACGCTCCATAATGACCTCCATATGGTGACGAGTGACATCTCCCAATAATCTGCAATCCTTCTTCAGTTGGTACACACCTCCGGACTAATCTCTTAGAGCATACTCGAAAGAGGTAAGGATTATCCCATATGTGCAAACGACTTTCATAGATAAGCTTTCTCATGTTTGCCCCTGGTGGTACATATCCTGCAACAATAAAATTGACAATATTTGCGTACCAGGGATCCGATCTAGAGACGGCGTAGAGTGTGTCATCTCAGAGAGAGTCATTGATTGGCAGTTCCTGCATATTCTTAAATTGCATTCTAGACAAGTGATCGGCAACCGAATTTTCTACTCCCATTTTATCTTTTATTTCTAAGTCAAATTCTTGGAGTAGCAAAATCCATCTTATGAGTCAGAGTTTAGCATCTTTCTTAGTGAGCAGGTATTTAAGAGCAGCATGATCAGTATAAATAATTACCTTTGCTCCTACTAAGTAAGATCTAAACTTGTCTATAGCAAAAACAACAGCCAAAAGCTCTTTTTCAGTAGTTGCATAATTAAGTTGAGGTCCTGTCAAAGTTTTGCTAGCATATGCAATTGCGTGATGCCTCGTGTCTCTAGTTTGTCCCAAAACTGCCCCCATAGCATAATCACTTGCATCACACATCAATTCAAAAGACAGCAACCAATCAGGGCGTTGGATGATTGGTGCAAAAATGAGCGCTTTCTTGAGAGTTTCAAAAGCTTCTAAACATGCGTTATCAAATTTGAAGGGGACATCTTTAGCTAGCAGGTTTATTAGAGGTCTAGCAATGTAAGAAAAGTTATATATGAACCGTCGATAAAAACCTGTATAGCCCAGAAAGCTTCGAATCCCTTTAACATTAATGGGAGGAGGTAGTTGTTCAATCACTTCAATTTTAGCTCTATCTACCTCTATCCCTCTTTCGGACACTAGATGTCCAAGCACTATTCCTTCTCTAACCATGAAATGACATTTTTTCCAATTAAGGACTAAGTGCTTTTCCTCACATCTTTGCAAAACCTTATCTAAGTTTTCAAGGAATTTATCAAAAGTTTTTCCATATACAGAAAAGTCATCCATGAAAACTTCCATTATCACTTCAATCATATCAGAAAATATAGATATCATGCATCTTTGAAAAGAAGCTGGAGCATTACATAGTCCAAAAGATATTCTACGTTAAGCATATGTTCCATATGGACATGTAAAAGTGGTTTTGTTCTGGTCATCTGGATGGATCGGTATTTGATGATATCCCGAATACCCATTAAAAGAAAACAAAAGAAAGAATTGTTTGCCAATCTCTCCAACATCTCATCAATAAAGGGGAGTGGAAAAAGATCTTTCTTTGTAGCCTTGTTAAGCTTTCGATAGTCAATACACATCCGCCATCCAGTGATGGTTCTTTCTAGGATTAATTTATTCTTATCATTTTTAACAACTATCATGCCTCCCTTCTTAGGCACAACTTGCACAAGGCTTACCCACTCACTGTACGGCATAGGATATATAATCCCGGCATGTAACAGTTTCAAAACCTCTTTCTCAACAACCTCTCTCATCGCATTATTCAACCTATGTTGTGGTTCTCCAGAAGGTGTTATCTCAGGGTCTTTAGGAATGTGATGGGTGCAAAGAACAGGACTGATTCCTTTAAGATCTTGGAGTGAATAGCCAAAAGTGGATCTAAGCTTCTCTAGGACTATAATCAATCATTATTTTCATTATTTAGAAAAGCATATTTAAGACCAGAAGGCAAGGGTTTGAGTTCTATGGGAGGCTTAGATGGTTCCTCAAACTCATCTAGAGGGTTAGGTTCTAGCGAACTGTCTCCTTCCTCATCTAGTGGTTTAGAATCATGTTCGAAATCTGTTCGAGAAGAGATTTAAAGGATGTCTCTAAGACTTCTTCCATAGGAACAGGCTTAGGAATTGTCTCAATCTCAGCATTAAGAGCATGAGTTATAGATATAGGAAGGCTAAAATTTTTCCCAAGGCTAATATTTAGATTCCCTTTTTGTCCTTCTTGCAAAAGTCTCTCTATAGGCTGTCTAATCAATATGTCAAACTCTACAACATCAATGATATAAAAGCTCAAGTGAACTCTCATCCCTTTGACATTAATAGGTAAGACATAAAGGATTCCTAAACTTGGGAGAATGTGGCCTAAAGGACTTTTCAAAAACTTTGTTTTTGGGGTTAAGGGCATGTCTTTTAAAAGATCTTGAGCATATGTTACAGACATAATGTTAACTCCCACAACAGGATTGTATAATGCTTCAAAAGGACCCTTGTGGATTTGGCAAAGTATGGTTGTTGAGGTTAAGTCAACTTGGATGACATCAGAGGAAAGCTCTGACTCTTTCAACCATTTATTGCTTATAATTGACACAAGCTCTTTTGCATTCTGCTTGAGGAAAGCCTCATCAGAAGGATCTAAGACTTCTTCACTAAGTGATGACTTCTTAGGCTTCTGTGTCTCCTAATGGTGTAGTAATTCGAGGTGTTTCCATAATCAGTGAATATATCATCCTCGATCTCGAGCATGAAGTCTGGAAGTAGAATTTCTTCCTCCTCCTATGGTTTAGGCTCGTTGATAGTTGTAGGTTAAGATGTGGTAGGTATGAATTCCTGGTCAACTAACTGCAAGATTGATCCTCCAGAAGCAAGGTTGAGGAATTTAGAAGTTTTTCTATTCAGACCCTTATAGAAATGTTGAAGTAGAATGGGGTCTGGTATAGATAGACTAGGTCCAGAATGAGTAAGATTGTTAAAGCGTTCCTAGGCTTTAGTTAGAGTCTCCTTCAGTTGATGGCTGTTAATTACCAAACCAAAGTCAACCAAACACCAAAGAGGGTATATTTGAGATCACCATCGTAGGAATAGGTGTTTCATTGTTTCTGCAGGAGAATAATGGAGAAGACACAATCCCAGAAGCATATCGAAGCGTAGAATGCACAAATGGACGGCATGGCAACACAGGAACATTCTAGAAGAGATCAGAAGGCAGTGCACCGAAGCGGAGAGCTCGGGGACCACTAGGCCAGACCCACCAGTCTGGGCCTGGACCGGCCGGTCTGGCCCAATGCCCGCTCATGGCCCGCTTCGCCCAGTTTGCTCCACCCTCTTTGAGGAGAAATCTCAGCCGTCCGCCGATGTTAGTTTGATCCGATGGCTTGAGTTCACTCCACCAGGCTATAAAAGGAGGGCATGACCCCCTGGGAGGAGGGCAGGACCCCCCTAGGAGGAGAGCCCAAGAAACCCTAATTCATTATTTCCTCTCTCAAAGAGAGCAACCATCCTTAGAGAATTAGATTAGAACTCCAATACTTGAAGTTCTAGTTAGGCATTAGCTAGCAAGCTTTCAGTAGAGTTGAGCTACGCTCAGGATTCTAGAGTCGTCATCCGGAGGCTGGTATAGCTTTGTATCTCCCTTTTCATTATGACTTTATTCTTAATTATTATGTTTCAGTTTATTAAGTTCCTAGTTTATTCTAGTGCTTTGCTTGATATAGTATTGATTGATGATGAACTATCTCATATGATCATAAAGCGCTTAGCTCATTACTCGAGTGGGTTATGTGGTAGATATTATGTAAGCGTGGTGCTTAGATATGCTCTACCTATGAATGCACCTTGTAGGTCGGGTTTGGTGGTAGATCACGGGTGTGACATTCCTGTTGAGTCCTATGTATTCCACCCCCGTTTATAAGACTAGCAGAACGTGGTTCGAAGGAGGAGCGTGCTATGTTCACAAACCTCCCTAGTGATGTTCCTTGTGGGTACTTTATAGTTATCAATACTATAGATGAAGGTAATGTACTAGAGTAGGTGTAAAGACTTAGTAAATCTAACGCTACATAGGAATTCAATCTCTTAACTAATCTCCTGTTTTTGCCTTGCTACATTAGAGAGTTTCTATTTCTATCTCTGAGTGATTTATCATTGCCCTACACTTATCATATATATATATATCTATTTGGCTTACCCCTGCATAAGTATGTCCTTGTCATGCTGATTCTATCTAAGTATGCATACACATCAATATTCCCTAGCTGTCCTTTCCCATGGGATTAAATAAATACGACAATTGGCTTGACTCCCAATAAAATGCTACAATGGTATTTCATCTGAGCGCTTGTGGATACACATTTATATTTATATTCAGAAATAGTTGCATGGTTTAATATCACACTTTTGATGTCACTACTAGGGATGACAACCTAGTGTCTTATATGATGACGTTAAGAGGTGTCAACAAGCATTTTTGGTGCCGTTGCCGGGGAAAGGCTAAGCTATAAAGTTATATTGATCAAATGCATACTTATAGATGGAACCATGACTGGGTACCTCTGCTTAAGTAAGCTTACCCTTGTTTGTCTTTGTCTATATCATATACAGGGTATTGTAGGATTGGTCTTGATTCATCATCATCTTTCATCAATTACAATCAAACCAATCAAGAGGCAGCTTCACACCAGTTTCTGAGCCATGGCTGACAAGACTGTGAGAGTTCTCTGCTCCAAGCACGAAGGACATTGGCACTGGACCACTACTTCCAACCAACAATCTTGAGTTTGAGCTCAAGCCAAGTCTCATCAACATGGTGCAAGCTACTCCGTTCAGTAGAAAGACAAGTGAAGATGCTAGTGCTCATCTTCAGAATTTTCTGGAGATTGGCAGCACACTCATCATCAAGAACATTGCTCAAGACCGAAGCAGTGGTTCTATGTAAATCAAGAAAACATCAAGACATGGGTAGATTGTTCAAAGATCTTACTAGAGAGATTCTTTCCTACAGGTAAGACCAGTGCCTTAAGAGAGAAGATTACCAGTTTCCAACAGCAAAGAGATGAACCTATTTCAGAGGCATGGGAATGCTTTCAAGATTATATTTTAGATTGTCCCCATCATGGAATAGAAGATTGGTTGCTCATGCAAGGATTCTATCATAGATTATCTAAAGGAGCACAAGAGCAACTGGATGCTACTGCTGGAGGAACATTCTTGTCACTCACCATCAAGAAAGCCAAATTACTCATGGAGACAATAGCCTCTAACCAAGGGTGGTCGTTAGATGATGCTCCGCATTGCAGGATAAGTGAAGAAGCTGATATGGAAGAGTTAATTGCAGTTTCAGCCAAGATGAATATGTTATTAGACTGGCCCAAACAACGAGATAATTACAAGAAGGATCATCAGGCTATTCAGGTTGCTATGGATTCTCAAGCAACAACTGAAAGATATTTAGGAATCACATATTCCCTTGACCAGCCAGAAGATCTGAGCATCATTGGCAACACCCAAGGAATGGATCAAAGTCAAACAACCATCCTTGTGGAATTTAATTAGACAGCAACCTAAGATCAATGAAGGGTTTTCAGAGAGGCTTGCTTCTAATGAGAAGATCATAGAGAGTATGAATCTTAATATGGAAATCTTTTCTTCTGCCATCAAGGATCAATCGAGCTATAATAGAAAGATTGAATCACAAGTAGCAAAGTTAGCCGCTGCTTTGCCCATTGCCACTAGCCCTGAGCAAATCAATGCAATCGCTACAAGAGGTGGCAAGAGTACTCGTGATCCCCCCATATCCAGAAGGTACATATCCTAGAGGGACAGTAAGAGTACAGGCACCGCCGGCAGCACCTGAGGAGAAGAATAATGATGAAGTAGAAGAAGTTGTGCCACCACGAGAATAAGAACATCAACGCAATTACAATGATGCCAACTTCTTGCCATTTTGTCGACAGAGAAAGGAAAGGATGGATGAGCAGATTGGGAAATTCATGGAGGTAATTCGTCATCTATATATCAATGTGCCTCTACTGGATGCCCTACAAGTGCCTACATATGCAAAGTACCTTAGAGACATCTTGAACAACAAATGGCCACTGCCCACCACCAAAGTTATTAAGCTCATAGAGGAGTGTAGTGCGGCTATCCTAAACACATCACCAATCAAGAAAGAAGATACAGGACGCCCCACTATTGAGTGCTCAATTGGAGATCAAGTATTTGAACATGCACTGTGCGATCTTGGCGCCAGCGTAAGTGTCATGCCAAAGACGGTCTTCGACAAACTCAGCTACTCCAAACTCACGCCCACGACAATGTGCCTTCAACTAGCGGACCAGTCACTCCGCAACCCTGAAGGAATCGCTGAGAATATTCTGGTAAAGATAAGAGATTTCTTTATTCCAGTAGACTTCGTTGAGCCTGACATGCAGGAAGCATTGAAGACATCACTTATATCGGGAAGACCCTTTCTGAGCACTACAAATGCTCACATTGATGTTGGGGCTGGAGAAATCCGGTTCCATATTAATGGTAAGGAAGAGAGGTTCGTATTCAAGCCATGACCGGAACAATGCTCTCAATTAGAGAGGTGTGAAGAGCAAGAAGAGTTAAGTTCTCTAACTCCGGGACCGACAGACGCTATAAAGACATAATCATCAGGAGAAGTCCAGTCTAGAGGACTATAAATATCGAACCCTCACCGAAAGGTAATCAGTATTTATCCATTAACCTCTTACATTATATTTAAAAATACAAAAAATATTTTCCTTCATCATTTAGTGTTTTTATATCTAAAAATACAAAAATAATTAACCAGTGGGACCCACAAACACTAGGACCCACTTATCATATCACTTCACATCATGTTTACATTGGATACTTATCTCCACTCACCTCCTGCTATCCTCCACTCTCTCTTTTCCACCGAAAGTTACAAACATACACAGTATAGGAGATGATGGAGCACCAGAAGGAAGGAGTGGCCAAGTGGGCCCACTGTGGGACCGACCGATCCCACCACCGACCGGCCGGTCTCCCCTCTCCTCGCCTATAAAAGAGTAAGCTTCCTTGCTGCTCTACTCACTCCCCTCTGCCTAGTCCTCTGCCTCTCATCCCTGTTTTTCGAATTCTCCTGCTTTCCATATCCTAAAGGAGAAAAAGAGAGAAAAAGAGAAGATAGAAGTAAAAAAGGAGGGGAGTAGAACTGCTAGGGAGTTGATTAGTGACTAATGAGGGGAAGTGTTGCGGGAGTTTAGAGGAAGAGTCAAACAAAAGTAGAGGAGGTGCTGCCCAAACTTAGAGGAGATGGTCATCTAGTCTAGGGGAAACTCTACTAAAATTTGGTTGTGGCAGTAATCACACGACAAGGACTGCTAACCCTAGATGACTGACCCTCTATTTGCTGTGGTGAAAACCTTCCCCGCAAGGACTACTAACTCCCTCTAACTCTTCTTTTGTTACTAACTCGATTTACTCATTCCCGCGTGTATTTATTTTCCATATTTACTTCCTTATGTTTTTCTTGTTCATGTGGAGGTAGCAATATCCCACACCTTTCTGTATTTATTCTTGTGTACTAACCCTCTTGTGGAGGAGTTCATTCCCACAGGAGTAACATACTCTTGGAGCGGTTATTTTCATTGTCATATTTTCTAACCCCGCTCCTAGAGTCTCTTTTGTGCTTCTCTTGAGTTTTCACTTGCTTGCAGGATGAGTGGCCTGTGGAGAGGGATCAAGAGCGGACTTGGTCCTAGTCCACACGCTCAACTCAGAGCTCTACCTCTCGAGCGAGCTCTAACATGCGGGTTGACCAGACGCCACCCGCCAGCAACAGGCTATCATCTTCCTTGACGGTTATATACCGTTTGATGGAGGAACATGACCTCAAGTGGAAGAATGACGAAGAGAAGGAAAAGTTCAAGCTCATTAAAGACCGTAAATTCGTCCTAACCACAGTGTATGATCTTGAGCTTCTTCAAGACACAGGTATGGACACTGAATTCTAAACCTTCTTTTCAGTCATAGGTTGGACGGGATTTGCAGACATTTCTGAGCCGGGGTGCAAACTACTTACTGCTGAATTTTTATGCACCTTGAATTTTGTTGAAAATAGGGGTAAATTTCTGACTCTTTGGGAAGGAGAAAACCTTAACCTGGAAGGGGCTAAGCTTAGCTCTAGGATTCCACGCTGAGTGCACAGTAGATGTTGATGCTGCCATTCCCGACTTTGTGAGAGAGCAGTTTTTGGAAAGACATAACCAACCAAAACACACCCACGTATGCTAATACTAGCAGCATTCAATTACCCACATTAAGGTTCATGCATAGATGGTTGGCATTTACTCTCTTTCCACGAGGGGACACTAGCACAGTGAGGATAGATGAGCTCAAGCTGCTTTACGCCATAGTGAAGAGTAGGAAGGTTTCCCCAGTGATGATGATGATGATGAGACAGTGGTTAGAAGTTTTTAGGTATAGGGGTGATATCGAGTGCACCTCCCTGGTGATTTGGATTGCCAGCTATCTTGATTTGTGGCAAAATTCGCTAGTTCCGTACATTGGAGGAGGATGAGGCCGTATATCCTACGACTACTTTCGCCAAGGTCAGACCTTGGTGAAGAGAGGAAATGTGGTGATAATGAAGATTAATAGAAGAGAGGTCCGGTTACCTAACCTGGAGCTCAACTTGTACACCACTCGTTCTCTTCTGGTCAATGTGCAGGTTACAGCAGCAGCACCACTGAGGAGCGCGTCGGCACATTTCGCCAACATGCAGCCCACACACTACTACGGTGATGACCCAATGCCACAAGGACCAGCCTACACCAGCTACATCAACTTTGGGGAAACAGAGTCTTCCCATAGAGGACAACCATCACAAGACAGTTGGGGCCAGTACGCCCAACCTTTGCCGCAGGCAGCCGAAGCCCTCTGGGAAGACACGGCGGAAAGGTCATCAGGTAATTTTAGTGACTATCAAGGAAAAATTTTTGTTGATTCGCAGAAAGTATCCTATGGAGGGTACCAGCGTGGCCGAGCATCGGATGCCGGGATGGGTTACCACGATCGACAAATGCAGCAGCAGAGGACTGACCGTAGGCTTTGCACCTTTGAGGAGCAAGGAGCCACTCTACTCTCACAGAACACCTCCATCCTAGAGCAGCTACACCTTCACGACCAGTACCATCAGCAGCAGCTGCAGAACTGGGACTACTTCTTCCAGCATGCAGGCATGAGGCCGCCGCCACCACATTGATCGACTACAGCAACATCCAGCTTGGGGAGAGCACCCCCGTTATCTCGAGGTAAGTTTTCTTTGCCTTTGTTTTTATTTTGTTTAATTAGTTGTTTGTTAGTGTGCTCATTAGTTTGCTTGAATAAAAACCATAAAAACCAAATAAAAAGAGTGTGTCTATAGGCTTGCTTAAATTTTAGTTTAAATAAAAAGAACTTGGAGAAAAATCTTTTGACATGGAAATAATGAATAGTTGCTCTATTAAGTTTCTCTTGAGTACCTAGCTTACAGTCAAGAATTCTCCTAAGGTTTTAGACACAACTGATTTGACATGAACATTTGCTCTGAATCTAAAACATGTGGGTAGCATATTCCTGATCTTAAGTCTAGGTAGTTGACGGACATGATTCGAGACGATTAGAGCTGCTATTTATCTTGTTCCAATATGATGCTAAAATTCTGGAGATTTAATTCTAAAAATTTGAAAAGACACATGATGAGTTTCTTATATGACAAGCTTAATTTCCACCAGAGCCATATTGCATATCTAAGCTAGGAAGCTTTCACACAATTGCGGCTTGTCATTGCATTGAGTGTTGTCAACCTTTGTGATCCTTGTGAGAAACTTGTCATGCTTTTGAAATTAAAATCCATACACTCCACCCCATATGCACTACTCTACCCTAGAGTAGGCACAAAAACATGCCATTCCATCCACCCAAAAATTTTCTACTCCTACACCAGGGGTAGACACCAAAGATATCCATCCACCAAAAAGATATGCTCTAGAGCTTCTTGTCATCTCTCAAAATATTGTGTGCCAAAGGAGAAGTGTGAGTTATGCAAAAGAAAAAAGAGAAAAAGGAGAGTTGAGAAAAATGGACAAGTATCCAAGAGAGAAAATAGATATTTAATACCTCTCTCCAAAGAAAAAGAAATAAAAGATAGCTCACATCCCTGGCAAGGTTTCGATGTTTCAAAAAGAGAGATCCACTTGAGCATGGTAGAATTAGGTTCATCATATTTCCACCACATATCCATCATATCCTACACGCATGCACATCTTGATTTGATTGTATGACCCGTTTCTCTTTGGATCCCTTGTTTGACTTCACAATATATGCTATGCAAGTATGCCTATCCATGCTATCTCCACACCCATGAGCCCCACATAAGCCTTAGATGTAGGTTGAGACAAAGGCACAAGCTTCATTGCCTCGGTGAGGAATCCAAACATACCACATACTTGAGAGATTTGAGAGTGTCATACAATGAAACTCTGAGCTTCATTTTGAAAATCCATAAAAACTCCAAGAACTTGGTTGAACAAAAGAGCTTGAGACATAGTGCTTAATTTGATCTTTCTGTCCTTCAACTACACATGACCCAAAAGTGAAGGATGGTAAGCCCCACGGTTAACGGTAATATGGGTAAGTGTCAAAGTCAAGACGGTTCACTCTAAGCCTGAAGGAGAATTTTTATCTGGATGCATGTGTGCTCTTGAGAAGTTTAATATTGCAGCAACTCCGGATCCATTTAGAAGAGTACAGTTTGCAAAGGGACTAGCAAAGGATAAGCTTGGGGGAGTTGTTGACGGCTGTTAATTACAAAATCTATAGGTCAACCAAACACCAAAGAGGGTACATTTGAGATCACCATCATAGGAATAGGGGTTACACTAACTGAATTCCATGAGTTTTGATATTTCATTGTTTCTGTAGGAGAATAATGGAGAAGACGCAATCCCAAAAGCATATCGGAGCGTAGAATGCACAAATCGACGGCACGGCAACACAGGAACATTCTAAAAGAGACCAGAAGGCAGTGCACCGAAGCGGAGAGCTGGGGGCCACTAGGCCAGACCCACCAGTCTAGGCCTGGACCGGCCGGTCTGGCCCAGTGCCCGCTCACGGCCTGCTTCGCCCAGTTTGCTCCACCGTCTTTGAGGAGAAATCTCAGCCGTCCGCCAATGTCGGTTTGATCCGATGGCTCATGTTCACTCCACCGGGCTATAAAAGGAGGGCAGGGCCCCCCGGGAGGAGAGCCCAAGAAACCCTAATTCATTATTTCCTCTCTTAAAGAGAGCAAAGGGTTCCATCCTTAGAGAATTAGATTAGAACTCCAATACTTGAAGTTCTAGTTAGGCATTAGCTAGCAAGGTGTCAGTAGAGTTGAGCTACGCCCAGGATTCTGGAGTCGTCATCCGGAGGTTGGTATAGCTTTGTATCTCCCATTTTTATTATGACTTTATTCTTAATTATTATATTTTAGTTTATTAAGTTTCTAGTTTATTCTAGTGCTTTGCTTGATATAGTATTGATTGATGATGAACTATCTCATATGATCGTAAAGCGCTTAGCTCATTACTCGAGTGGGTTAAGTGGTAGATTATGTAAGCGTGGTGCTTAGATATGCTCTACCTACGAATGCACCATGTAGGCTGGGTTTTGTGGTAGATTGCAGGTGTGACATTCCTGTTGAGTCCTATGTATTCCGCCCCCGTTTAAGACTACCAGAACGTGGTTGCGAAGGAGGAGCGTGCTATGTTCACAAACCTCCCTAGTGATGTTCCTTGTGGGTACTTTAGAGTTATCAATACTATAGATGAAAGTAATATACTAGAGTAGGTGTAAAGTCTTAGTAAATTTGACGCTACATAGGAATTCAATCTCTTAACTAATCTCCCGCTTTTTGCCTTGCTACATTAGAGAGTTTCTATTTCTATCTCTGAGTGATTTATCATTGCCCTACACTTATTATATATATCTATTTGGCTTACCCCTGCATAAGTATGTCCTTTTCATGCTGATTCTATCTAAGTATGCATACACATCAATATTCTCTAGCTGTCCTTTCCCATGGGATTAAATAAATACGACAATTCGGTTGACTCCCAATAAAATGCTACAATGGTATTTTATCTGTGCGCTTGCGGATACAAATTTATATTTATATTCAGAAATAGTTGCATGATTTAATACCACACCATTCGATATCACTACTGGGGATGACAACCCAGTGTTTTACATGGTGACGTTAAGAGGCGTCAACACGTTCCCTTGTCTAAAGGATAGAAACTGATGAGGACATGACTGGCTCAGATATGATCACGTTAACCACTTCTAAACCAAAGGTGAAGTTAATCCATGTTAGGTTTACATTATATATATTTGAAGAATTGTTGCTGCACCATAAATTGTGTATATTTTCATTTTCAGAATTACTTACATGGATCAAGGGAAGGTTTGATTGCATATGGAAAGCATGTATGGTTAATGAAGTTGATTGGGGACCAAGTCCATCTATTCCTAACGTCCTCAACCAGGTTCACCACGTCACTTTTGGCACAAGGAAAGAGAGAGTCCAATTCGAACATGGTTTGGATGTTGGATTCGGACTGCAGCAAAGCGCATAGTTGCGACAGTTACCACGATTGCGTATGGAGTCGGATTCAGGTGTTTCAGGACTTGTTGGAAAGCTTATGAAGTCTACTTTCGTATGGATCCAATCTCAAGTCCATATCTTCTCGGAGGCAGCAGCAATGACCCAAATAACGCCGATAGGTCGTTCTGTCCAGGTGTGCTGCGTCACCTTATTTTAGCCCGATGGGCTGTGTATTGTCTTAGGGTCCATTAGGGACGTGTCCTAGGGTTGAAGCACGACCCAAACACCTTTGTGGTCATCCTCCCCACGTCATATACCCCCTAGCCGCCGCCAAGAACACTCGGGTTTTGTTTAGATCAAGTTCAGCCTTCGCTACTTGCTTGTAAGCGCGCGTGCTGGATCAGCCGCCCGTCTTCTTGTCTTCGGAACCCCACGTCTTTGGAGATTGAGTTTGAAACCTTCATTTATATCTAATAATTCAGTACTTGTTCTACTTGTTCTTGCTGGTTCTTGATTGCTTGCAGGACGAGTGCCCTAGTGTCCGGGTGTCGCGCTCCACAAGATCGTGACAGCCATTGGGGTGGTGTATCGGTTGCTAAGGCGCAGTCTTGAAAGGCTGTAGTCGGGCCGTGAATGTCATCTCAATTCACCAATCGAAGTTATCCCATGCCTCTCATCGAAAGATTGGGCAAAAACCCTAACGGGTTCTCATCAGTTGGTAATCAGAGCCAGGTTTATCGATGAGAGATTTCCAATTCTTCGCTGTTTTGATTAAATTCCTATAGTCCAGAAAAAAAGCTAAAAAAATTAGTAGATTAGTTTACTTGCAATCCTATAAACTTTTTGAGCCTTTACTAGTACTACTTAGTTAGGGCTTGTTGAGTTTTCAATTGCATCGGTTTGTGTCGAGTTGCTGGTCTTAGTGTATAATCCTTTAGAGTTTTGAGTTCTATCACGTTTTGATCACCACGAGATCCAGCATCATCATATACATCAGTGCGGCGTTTTTGTCATCACGGATCCATCTTATGTCCGATTCAAGTGTTTCAATACAATCTGAAAACTTTATCTTGTTACCTTTCCAATGGATCTAGCCTTGTCCAGAAATTCCTTTTGAGCGATCCGCAATTGTCCTGGAGATTAGCGATCTGCAATCTGTGCAATACACATTCTGTGTTGATTTGTCCTGATATTCAGCAAAAAAAGGGTGAAAAAAAGTAAGAAATACAAAGAAAAAAGAGAAGAGGAAAAAAGAGAAGAGGAAAAAAAGAGAGAGAAAAAAACCAAGAGAAAGAAAAAAAACCTTTTGGGGCTGAATTCGGTGTTTTCATTGGTGCTGTGCTAGCTGCTCTTTGTCGGTGACTACCTTTGTGCCTAGGCTCACGTCTCTAGCATGGTTTAGCCTAGGACCAGCACAGTACCACCGTTGAACGATTATTCAGCTTGCTTTTATAACTAACGTGGTGCTAGTCATTCCTTGTTTCAGTCCACCTATAGCTCCACATATCCGACTACAGCTTGGCAGGTCTTGTTGCTGTGGCACCGATACACTATCACCGAGGTTGCTGTCTTGTTGGTGGCCGTCCCCTTCTGTTTTCTTGGTAAGAACTTGTAAGAGCTTGTTGAACAAGTTGAGTTTGAGAGAATTACACCTGACACATCCTAGTAGTTGACAGGAGAAAACATATTATCTTGTGTTTCTTGTTTTCTACTAATCATGGCAGGTGATATAAAGATTTTTGAGCAGTTGAAGCTAGACCCTCACATTCAAGATATCATTCAGCACTTACCATTATATGCTGGTATGTTTGATCCTCACGCTTACATTGATTGGGAGCTTAAGGTAGATGTAGAATTTGATAATTATGACTTGTCTGAACATCAAATCATTTTTGCTGCTTCTAGTGCTTTAACAAAATATGCTTTGACTACATGGAAACATATTTGTAGGCACAACAAAGTTCCACAAACTTGGACAGATTTTAAAATGCTTTTTCGAGATGAATATGTTCCTAAGTATTATGCTGATTGTTTGCTTGCAAAATTAGACAACTTGAAGCAAGGTAGTAGGACTGTCAATGAATACTATCATACCTTTAAGATTTGTGTCATGTTTGGTGGATTAGATGAATGCAAGGAAGATGTTATGAGTAGGTTCATGAAAGGGCTTAATACTGAAATTCAAACCTTGTTAATTAGCAAATCATACAACAATATTGGTTCATTATTTTGGCTTGCTCTTAGTGTTGAAAAGGATATTCTTTTATCTACGAGTACTTGCATGAATGATGTGAACCATAACGTTGAAATTTTGTACAATTTGCATGTTGACCAAGAGCAACAAATAGTGGAACCTGCTGCTGATTTATGTTTGTCAAAACATGAATTACTAGTTGTTCCTTGTGATAAAGAGGACTTGTGTGATGATGCACTTGTTCTTGCAACACAATTAATGAATAAATCTGAAACTTCTAAACCAATGAGTACTGAATATAAACACGTTGTTAATATTGTAAATGAAAATGAAGAAACTCAATTGTTGTCATCATTACATATAATGGGGTACATTGACTTTGATGATCTTATTGAGTTTAGCTATTTAGAGAATAATCTTTTTGCTAAATTTCAATTGCTATATTCTTCTACTATAAGTTTTTCTGCTGTTGGCAAATACAATTGTGAAGGAGAGTATATGATCCATCGAGTTTATATTTGTTCAAATATTAAGTCTCCTTTTATTGTGCAAACATCTGATCAACTGCAAGGCTGCAATAGCCGTAATCATATCATGTCCAGTTCCTCTAGTTTTGTTGCAAAGAAACAGGATAAATCACAGGAAGGGGAGAACTGTTTGCTGCAATCTACAACACATCAACCACCTAAGGTCAAACCGAGAACGGTTTGCTGTCAAGAAGGGGAGAATGATGAGGACATGACTGGCTCAGATATGATCACGTTAACCACTTATAAACTAAGGGTGAAGTTAATCCATGTTAGGTTTACATTATATATATTTGAAGAATTGTTGCTGCACCATAAATTGTGTATATTTTCATTTTCAGAATTACTTACATGGATCAAGGGAAGGTTTGATTGCATATGGAAAGCATGTATGGTTAATGAAGTTGATTGGGGACCAAGTCCATCTATTCCTAACGTCCTCAACCAGGCCATCACGTCACTTTTGGCACAAGGAAAGAGAGAGTCCAATTCGAACACGGTTTGGATGTTGGATTCGGACTGCAGCAAAGCGCACAGTTATGACAGTTACCACGATTGCGTACGGAGTCGGATTGAGGTGTTTCAGGAGTTGTTGGAAAGCTTATGAAGTCTACTTTCGTATGGATCCAATCTCAAGTCCATATCTTCTCGGAGGCAGCAGCAATGACCCAAATAACGCCGATAGGTCGTTCTGTCCAGGGTGCTGCGTCACCTTATTTTAGCCCGATGGGCTGTGTA
Organism: Chrysopogon serrulatus; assembly: GCA_015844335.1. Lineage (NCBI taxonomy): Eukaryota > Viridiplantae > Streptophyta > Magnoliopsida > Poales > Poaceae > Chrysopogon > Chrysopogon serrulatus. Next base: position 108,412 of record JADLZL010007475.1, on the reverse strand, counting down.
TTGTCTTAGGGTCCATTAGGGACGTGTCCTAGGGTTGGAGCACGACCCAAACACCTTTGTGGTCATCCTCCCCACGTCATATACCCCCTAGCCGCCGCCAAGAACACTCGGGTTTTGTTTAGATCAAGTTCAGCCTTCGCTACTTGCTTGTAAGCCGCCGTCTTTGGATCAGGATCCGCCCGTCTTCTTGTCTTCGGAACCCCACGTCTTTGGAGATTGAGTTTGAAACCTTCATTTATATCTAATAATTCAGTACTTGTTCTACTTGTTCTTGCTGGTTCTCGATTGCTTGCAGGACGAGTGCCCTAGTGTCCGGGTGTCGCGCTCCACAAGATCGTGACAGCCATTGGGGTGGTGTATCGGTTGCTAAGGCGCAGTCTTGAAAGGCTGTAGTCGGGCCGTGAACGTCATCTCAATTCACCAATCGAAGTTATCCCATGCCTCTCATCGAAAGATTGGGCAAAAACCCTAACGGGTTCTCATCAGTTGGTAATCAGAGCCAGGTTTATCGATGAGAGATTTCCAATTCTTCGCTGTTTTGATTAAATTCCTATAGTCCAGAAAAAAAGCCAAAAAAAATTAGTAGATTAGTTTACTTGCAATCCTATAAACTTTTTGAGCCTTTACTAGTACTACTTAGTTAGGGCTTGTTGAGTTTTCAATTGCATCGGTTTGTGTCGAGTTGCTGGTCTTAGTGTATAATACTTTAGAGTTTTGAGTTCTATCACGTTTTGATCACCACGAGATCCAGCATCATCATATACATCAGTGCGGCGTTTTTGTCATCACGGATCCATCTTATGTCCGATTCAAGTGTTTAAATACAATCTGAAAACTTTATCTTGTTACCTTTCCAATGGATCTAGCCTTGTCCAGAAATTCCTTTTGAGCGATCCGCAATTGTCCTGGAGATTAGCGATCTGCAATGCATGCAATACACATTCTGTGTTGATTTGTCCTGATATTCAGCAAAAAAAGGGTGAAAAAAAGTAAGAAATACAAAGAAAAAAGAGAAGAGGAAAAAAGAGAAGAGGAAAAAAAGAGCGAGAAAAAAACCAAGAGAAAGAAAAAAAACCTTTTGGGGCTGAATTCGGTGTTTTCATTGGTCTTTGTGCTAAATTTGCTCTTTGTCGGTGACTACCTTTGTGCCTAGGCTCACGTCTCTAGCATGGTTTAGCCTAGGACCAGCACAGTACCACCGTTGAACGATTATTCAGCTTGCTTTTATAACTAACGTGGTGCTAGTCATTCCTTGTTTCAGTCCACCTATAGCTCCACATATCCGACTACAGCTTGGCAGGTCTTGTTGCTGTGGCACCGATACACTATCACCGAGGTTGCTGTCTTGTTGGTGGCCGTCCCCTTCTGTTTTCTTGGTAAGAACTTGTAAGAGCTTGTTGAACAAGTTGAGTTTGAGAGAATTACACCTGACACATCCTAGTAGTTGACAGGAGAAAACATATTATCTTGTGTTTCTTGTTTTCTACTAATCATGGCAGGTGATACAAAGATTTTTGAGCAGTTGAAGCTAGACCCTCACATTCAAGATATCATTCAGCACTTACCATTATATGCTGGTATGTTTGATCCTCACGCTTACATTGATTGGGAGCTTAAGGTAGATGCAGAATTTGATAATTATGACTTGTCTGAACATCAAATCATTTTTGCTGCTTCTAGTGCTTTAACAAAATATGCTTTGACTACATGGAAACATATTTGTAGGCACAACAAAGTTCCACAAACTTGGACAGATTTTAAAATGCTTTTTCGAGATGAATATGTTCCTAAGTATTATGCTGATTGTTTGCTTGCAAAATTAGACAACTTGAAGCAAGGTAGTAGGACTGTCAATGAATACTATCATACCTTTAAGATTTGTGTCATGTTTGGTGGATTAGATGAATGCAAGGAAGATGTTATGAGTAGGTTCATGAAAGGGCTTAATACTGAAATTCAAACCTTGTTAATTAGCAAATCATACAACAATATTGGTTCATTATTTTGGCTTGCTCTTAGTGTTGAAAAGGATATTCTTTTATCTGCGAGTACTTGCATGAATGATGTGAACCATAACGTTGAAATTTTGTACAATTTGCATGTTGACCAAGAGCAACAAATAGTGGAACCTGCTGCTGATTTATGTTTGTCAAAACATGAATTACTAGTTGTTCCTTGTGATAAAGAGGACTTGTGTGATGATGCACTTGTTTTTGCAACACAATTAATGAATAAATCTGAAACTTCTAAACCAATGAGTACTGAATATAAACACGTTGTTAATATTGTAAATGAAAATGAAGAAACTCAATTGTTGTCATCATTACATATAATGGGGTACATTGAATTTGATGATCTTATTGAGTTTAGCTATTTAGAGAATAATCTTTTTGCTAAATTTCAATTGCTATATTCTTCTACTATAAGTTTTTCTGCTGTTGGCAAATACAATTGTGAAGGAGAGTATATGATCCATCGAGTTTATATTTGTTCAAATATTAAGTCTCCTTTTTATTGTGCAAACATCGATCAACTGCAAGGCTGCAATAGCCGTAATCATATCATGTCCAGTTCCTCTAGTTTTGTTGCAAAAAGAAACAGGATAAATCACAGGGAAGGGGAGAACTGTTTGCTGCAATCTACAACACATCAACCACCTAAGGTCAAACCGAGAACGGTTTGCTGTCAAGAAGGGGAGAATGATGAGGACATGACTGGCTCAGATATGATCACGTTAACCACTTCTAAACCAAAGGTGAAGTTAATCCATGTTAGGTTTACATTATATATATTTGAAGAATTGTTGCTGCACCATAAATTGTGTATATTTTCATTTTCAGAATTACTTACATGGATCAAGGGAAGGTTTGATTGCATATGGAAAGCATGTATGGTTAATGAAGTTGATTGGGGACCAAGTCCATCTATTCCTAACGTCCTCAACCAGGCCACCACGTCACTTTTGGCACAAGGAAAGAGAGGGGTCCAATTCGAACACGGTTTGGATGTTGGATTCGGACTGCAGCAAAGCGCACAGTTGTGACAGTTACCACGATTGCGTACGGAGTCGGATTGAGGTGTTTCAGGACTTGTTGGAAAGCTTATGAAGTCTACTTTGTATGGATCCAAACTCAAGTCCATATCTTCTCGGAGGCAGCAGCAATGACCCAAATAACGCTGACAGGTCGTTCTGTCCAGGGTGCTGCGTCACCTTATTTTAGCCCGATGGGCTGTGTATTGTCTTAGGGTCCATTAGGGACGTGTCCTAGGGTTGGAGCACTAACCAAACACCTTTGTGGTCATCCTCCCCATGTCAGGATGCATCCGGCCCAGGTGGGGTTGGATGAAAAGCCCGACACACAGATCCGGATTCCCTAAATCCTGCAATCTTAGCACCGACAGCCGAAATTACGGCGCACCGATCCGGCTACAACGCCACTAGGGCCTCTTGTTGCGCCTCGGCAATTTTAGCACCGCACTTCGGCGCACCACTTCCAGAAAAGGCCCAATCGCCCCAAAAGACTAGTCTGATGGGGGAAGGGTGGCTCTCCCTTTTAAGGTGGCTTCCTCCTCCCAAGCTAAGCAAGGTGGGATTATTTAGAGGCTCACACGGTCGCCGCCCGACTACAACTGGGCCACTTGGCCCCAGTGGGTAATAGTGGAGGATGTCCTCATCATTCCCACCCCCTTAAACAAGGGCCCAGCTTTGATACCAACTGATGAGAACCCGTTAGGGTTTTTGCCCAATCTTTCGATGAGAGGCATAGGATAACTTCGATTGGTGAATTGAGATGACGTTCACGGCCCGACTACTGCCTTCCAAGACTGCGCCTTAGCAACCGATACACCACCCCAATGGCTGTCACGATCTTGTGGAGCGCAACACCCGGCCACTAGGGCACTCGTCCTGCAAGCAATCGAGAACCAGCAAGAACAAGTAGAACAAGTACTAAATTACTAGATATAAATGAAGGTTTCAAACTCAATCTCCAAAGACGTGGGGTTCCGAAGACAAGAAGACGCGCGGCTGATCCAGCACGCGCGCTTATAAGCAAGTAGCGAAGGCTGAACTTGATCTAAACAAAACCCGAGTGTTCTTGGCGGCGGCTAGGGGGTATATGACGTGGGGAGGACGACCACAAAGGTGTTTGGGTCGTGCTCCAATCCTAGGACACGTCCCTAATGGACCCTAAGACAATACACAGCCCATCGGGCTAAAATAAGGTGACGCAGCACCCTGGACAGAACGACCTGTCGGCGTTATTAGGGTCATTGCTGCTGCCTCCGAGAAGATATGGACTTGAGATTGGATCCATACGAAAGTAGACTTCATAAGCTTTCCAACAAGTCCTGAAACACCTCAATCCGACTCCGTACGCAATCGTGGTAACTGTCACAACTGTGCATTTTGCTGCAGTCCGAATCCAACATCCAAACCGTGTTCGAATTGGACTCTCTCTTTCCTTGTGCCAAAAGTGATGTGGTGGCCTGGTTGAGGACGTTATTAATAGATGGACTTGGTCCCCAATCAACTTCATTAACCATACATGCTTTCCATATGCAATCAAACCTTCCCTTGATCCATGTAAGTAATTCTGAAAATGAAAATATACACAATTTATGGTGCAGCAACAATTCTTCAAATATATATAATGTAAACCTAACATGGATTAACTTCACCTTTGATTTAGAAGTGGTTAACATGATCATATCTGAGCCAGTCATGTCCTCATCAGAACCTCTACTCGAAGGTCTACTATGTTGGAGATAGGATAGAATTGAAGGCAAAATTCAGCACACAATGCTCTCCAGTCACCTTTAACACTCTCAACGTGGAGATCATACCAATGTCTAGCTTTTCCAGTCAAAGAGAAAGGAAAAAGCTTCCATCGGATAGTCTCATCGGACATATCCTTAATGCGCAAGCACACATAGGTTTGCTCGAATTCATTGAGGTGAGAATAAGGGCTAGTATTATCTTCTCCTGAGAAAGATTGGTTTCTGACCATATCTATTAAACATGGGCATAAATCATAGTCAGAGGTTATAGGCTTTGAAGATGGCTGTAGCTCTAAGTGTAGGCTTGTGAAGTTATATTTATAGATAGGCGTGGAATTAGATTGATCCATTGAAGGATAGAAAAGGTAAAGAGAAATGGAAAAGGTAAAGAGTGATAGTATACAAATAAAAGATAAGATTATGATACAGGTTAAGATAAGTTTAGAGTGATCTCAGCGACGTCTTCCCTGGTAACGGTGCTAGAAATGCTTGTTGACACTTCTTAACGTCGCTAACAAAAATAGAGATAAATCCCTATCCCGGGCAACGGCGCCAGAAATGATTGTTGGTATCTATTAATGCCTACTAAATAATTCCGCAAGTGCACGGATACGTTGTAGCACTTCACCAGATGAATATACCCAGTTTTAATATCGAGCCCAAAGGAAGATGTGTGCGGGTCTTCTAAACTACAACTTAACCACCTGAGTAGCAAACAAGGCTATAGAAGATAGGGATATAGAGAAGACAATTAAGGCTTCTAATTTAGGCTCTAGTGAGGTATGTCTAGGTTGATTTACTAGGGAATTGAATAGAGGACCACAGGCAAAAGTATAACTCAACTACGAATTATTCTCCTGTGAGTCCTACCGACGGGATAGTGGAATATATAAGATTCAATGGAGTTATAAAGTCACCTCCGCGAGCTACCACGAAATCTAGAAGATAGGGTGCATCTATGAGTAACGGAGTCTAAGCACCACGCTTACACTACGAATACTAATCTAACCCAAGAGCTACAAGGATTAAAGTACTCAAAAGAGTCGCAAACCAGTAAAACATGGTAAACAATGTTACTTACTTCAACTCTAAAGTCAATTCCAAAGCAATCTCAGATACAAGCCATAGAGGTAGCACCGACAGGCCGATAGTTCCTCCAAAACTCTCTCTTGACTCTATCTCTCTAATTCTGATATAGAACTAGCTTCTAGAGGTATAGAACTAGCTCTCTCTTGGAATGCTAACTCTAGGGAGGTTATCCATTCAAGGGACATCTCCCGGGATCCTAACTAGGGTTTCTCGATAAAACTCTTCTTCTTTTCAGAATGGATCCTCTTCCTGGGGGGTTGCCTCTCCTTTTATAGCCTTAGCGAATCAACGTGAGCCCTTGGATCAAACCGACATCGGTGGACGGTGAAGATCAATCTTCAAAGGCGGTGGAGCAAACCTCTTTCAAAGAATATATAATCCCTACATGTAATAGTATATATAATCCCTGCATCAAACCTCTTTCAAAGGCAGTCTGGCTTACCCACTAACTGTATGGCACATGATATATAATCCCTGCATGTAATAGTTTCAAAACCTCTTTCTTAACAATTGTTGATGGTCCTTAATTTCAAATCCAACCATCAACGAACCTTTCAAAGTGATATAAAAACAAATCATCTACCTAGAAGTAGGGCTTTGACTAATGAATTCCACGAGTTTTGGTGAATCAGTGGTTTTGCAGGCATACACTGGAAATGACGCACTTTTGAGCTATAATACAATATAGAATGCTGTTTTAGACGCTACGGCAACACAGGAAGATTCCAGAAGGGATAAGAAGACACTGGACCGAAGGAGAGACCGAGCAGGCCCGAGGTGGGACCGACCGGTCCCACCCCAGACCGGCCGGTCTACCCTGGGGCCTACTCGCGGCCCGCTTCATCCAGGTTGCTCCACCGCCTTTGAGGATTGATCTCCACCATCCGCCAATATCGGCTCGATCCAAGGGCTCATGTTGATTTGCCAAGGCTATAAAAGGAGAGGCAACCCCTCCGGGAGGAGGATCCATTCTGAAAAGAAGAAGAGCTTTATCGAGAAACCCCAGTTAGGATCCCATGAGGTGTCCCTTGAATGGATAACCTCCTTAGAGTTAGCATTCTAAGAGAGAGCTAGTTCTATACCTCTAGAAGCTAGTTCTATATCAGAAATAGAGAGATAGAGTCACAGAGAGGGTTTTGGAGGAAGTATCGGCCTTTCGGTGCTGCTTCTATGGCTTGTATCTTAGATTGCTTTGGAATCGACTTTAGAGTTCAAGTAAGTAACATTGTTTACTTTGTTTTACTGGTTTGCGACTCTTTTGAGTACTTTAATCCTTGTAGCTCTTGGGTTAGAGTAGTATTCATAGTGTAAGCATGGTGCTTAGACTCCGTTACTCGTAGATGCACCCTATCTTTCAAATTTGGTGGTAGCTTGTGGAGGTGACTTTATAGCTCCATTGAATCTTATATATTCCACTATCCCATCGGTAGGACTCGCAGGAGAATAATTGGTAGTTGAGTTATATTTTTGCCTGTGCTCCTCTATTTAATTCCCCAGTAAAGCAACCTAGACATACCTTACTAGAGCCTAAATTAGAAGCCTTAGTTGTCTTCTCTATATCCCTATCTTCTACAGCCTTGTTTGCTACTCAGGTGGTTAAGTTGTAGTTTAGAAGACCCTCACACATCTTCCTTTAGGTTCGATATTAAAACTGGGTATATTCATCTGGTGAAGTGTTACAACATATCTGTGCGCTTGCGGAATTATTCAGTAGGCATTAACAGATACCAACACATTTCTTGAGAGACCACGAAACAAAAGGAGATATCAAAATTCGCCATGTGAGCACTGAAAAACAACTAGCCGATATCTTCACTAAGCCTCTCGATGAGTCAAGGTTTTGTGCTCTGTAGAGTGGATTAAATATCCTTGATTCTCATAACGTGGTTTGAAATGTACCATGCCTCTGATTGATCAACTAGTATGATAGGCAAATCTTTGAAAAAGTTACATTATGTGTTTCAAATTTGTCTTTCAAAAGCATCTTCAAGGAGCATGACCGTAGTTTGTATTAATTAATTGTTTTTGGTCATGATACTTGGAGATCTAGTATCCATATCTAAGATGAAAAGAGAGAGATAATGTGTAGCTTAACCCTGCTAATTTGAGCAGGGTGACAGTGCCACCCTTTGGGGCCGGCAGTGTCACCCTCTCGCCTTGGTGAACAGCGCAGGTTCGAGCACTGTACTCACTTGAGGCCGCTTCTCTTCAGTCTTTTGGGCCGTGCCCCTCTCTCTCTTTCCCTCTGTTTGGCTCAGACCCACGCCCCTCCTCCTCTCTTCTCTTTCCCGTGCGTGAGGAAGAGGAAGGAAGCTGGTGGCTGCCACTGCCGGCAGCAACTGCAGCGGTGACCTCTCCCCCTTTTTGGCCGACCAACCCTATCCCTCTCAGTGATGTGGCAGGCTAGGGCAGGGGTCAGCTTCTCCTCTCCTCCTCTTCTCTCCCCTAGGTATGGAGCAAGGTAAACCCTAGGGCCCCTCTCGATCTATGCATTGAGTGTGATTTGGGGATGGATTACAGTTTCTAGTAGGTGCTTAAGATGTAGGAAGAAGAGGAAGTGATTGTTTGAATCAATTTGAAAGTTCCAACGGTTGAATGTGAGGAAGCCCCATGACAGTGTCACAGGTTAAGGGCGGCAGTGTCGCCCTTGGCTACTGCAGAAAGATGCAGCCCTCATTGTGCCATGGAATATCAGATCGATTCACCTCAATCACCAACTCCTCTTCCCACAACTTCGAGTCACCATCTTTCTAATCCATGACCAAAGTACACATCTCTTGCTTCCTATCCATGTACTGCATATTTGTGTGCTCTGAAAAATAGTTAAGGAATAGGATTAGCAAGAGGAAAGAAGCAGATCAGGAAATTGCAAAACAGCTAGGGGCGGCAGTGCCGCCCTCCCTGGGACAAATCTGTCCGGCTGTTTTTCAATCTCATGTTTTGACTCTTCCCCCTTGCTAAACCTACTTCTTAGCCTACAAGCGACGGTAGTGATTTATGGTGGAGGCACGCTATTAGACTACAAGCGAGATGGAACAGGAAGAACAGTACACACGGTTTACCCAAGTTCGGGCCGCCTGATGCGTAATACCCTACGTCCTGCTCTTCTGTTGTTGAAAAAAGTTATTTGCCCAGATCCTGATGATCCAAGCTGTGTCTAGATGAGTTGTCCTCTAGGGGACCCCTGCCCCTCCTTATATATTCCAAAGGGACAGAGTTACAAGCAAAGTAGCCTATTTGGTACTATTACAATACCGTGCGGTGCACGTCGTATGCCGCACGTCTTCATCTTGTGGGCCAAGCCACCAGCCCTGAGCAGGCCCAAGGCTGTCCGTGAGGGTATAGGGGTTTATACCCCCACAGCTAGTCCCCGAGCACCATGGATCTTGAGGAAAACGCCGTATTGACGCTTGTCGACCAATGAGGCTTGAAGTCTTGTATGGTTGGAGCTTGTAGTAGGTCTGCCGACCAGTTTGATGAAGAGCCGACCACTGAGTCTGTCAAGTACAGGTTTTGTTGAAAGATGCATGTTGCTCAAGAAAAAAGAAAAAAGCAGCCCGTGTCTAGAGACGTGGGCCCACGACAGCTTATGATATTAGATATCATTGGCGTTATAGAAATCCGGCTTTTCAGAAAAACCAGAACCAAATGGTAGGGGTCAGACCCGCTTTAGAGAATGAATAGGCCCAGTCACTGCTAGGTGACGTGGGCCCACGTAGTCCCCAAGGTTGGTAGAAGATAAGGATCATATTGTGGCAAGCTTTTAAGAAAAAACTTGACTTTTGTCGAACTGGTCGATAAGTCGGAAGCTATGCCGACCAGTGTATAACCATGGTAAGCAACCAGTCTCCAGACAGACTGGTCGACCAGGCATGTGACTCACGGCCTGGCCGCGAGCCCAGTCCCCAGACTGATTGGTCGACCGGGTCGACCAACTGGTCGGTGACGAAGTCTTGGATGATGAACCCCCCTCAACTGCTCTAGTCCCCGAGCGTAAAAGATGAGCTTGGCAACTTGAACCGTGCACCTGAAAAATAAACATGAAGAGCGGTAGTACATGATGTACAAATAATTGATCTCTAGAGAGAAAATCAGCAGACTGATGTATTATACTTAGTATAATTTGTTAGGCAAAAAGATGGTAAAAACTTTGTTTTTAGCCAATAGTCATTTTTTAAACAAATAGCGAGTAGTGTAGTTCATCCTAGGGAGACATCACTCGTTAGGTGACAAGGTGACCTCTCGTGGAACAAAGACGGTGCCGGGCAGCTTAGGACCCTAGTACCGTTAGAGAGCGATCGCTAGTATCTCCCGTGTTCTCGTGGGCTCGAGCCGTAACACGTGGTCGGAGGAACTAGAGACAGTGCCTTTTCTGATAGACTCGAATAGGAGGACGTAACTATTCGGCTTATGAGAAAAACATGCAGACATGTTGAAAAAGTTTCGAGCGCACTCTGGTAGTGGTTGGTAAAAGTCATGAAGACACATATATGGCGAAGATATATGTAGAAGGAACGATGAAATATTAATTAAAATATTAATACTTAGCTTGATTGGTAGCCGAGTTGTTCGGACGAGTAGTCGGGTACTTCGTCCGAGTCGTTCACCGAGTTGTGCAACGGACATAATCTTGCATGGTGTAGCTTGATACGAACTTCTTGATTGCTTTGGGCTGAGTTGAGTTGGAATTGAATTTGGTCCAGGCAGAGTTGAGACTTGTAGATTGCAATAGAAAAAGAACACCGGCGTGGTCTTTGATGCCATGATCTGGATGGCTTTCTTTGATTTAGTCATGTCCGTTCCCAACTCATAGCCACGTCGGAGTCGACATGATTTTAGTCGGGACTCGGAACGGGGTCGGAGTCGGCATCCGTGTGGGGTCTAGGCCCGGTGTTCTTCATATTGAAACAAGGGAGCCAGCCGTCCTCCATGCATGTTCTCTTGTGGCGTAGATGCAGCCTTATGCGTGCATGTGTGCAAGCCAAAACTAGCTTGTACAGAGTACGTCTTCATATTGTGCATGGAAACCGGCCGAAATTAGCTTGTATAGTCTCGTATGGAAAGTATACGAGCTTGTTTGAATCTTGAATAATTTTGCTGGCTTGCGTCTTCAAGCACGCATGGTGCTATAGATCTCACACATGATGTGGATTCTGTGTTGACCGGCGTCGAGTAGCAATCCGCGCATGCGGCTACAAAAATGCTTTTGCAGATCGTGATCGGCGCGGAGTCGCAACGTGCTGACGTCGGTGCCAGACGGCAACACCGGTGAACCTAGCATAGCGATGAATGCCGGCGCATTTAAATTGAAATAATCTCGGTCAGAGCCCTCGTCAAATCATCTTGTATTACATGGGCATGTAGATCAATCTCTCTCCGCTTTCTTGCTTCTTTGGCCTGATCAGATCTGGCCGTCTTGGGTGGTGGTCGATATGCGGCCAGATTTGGATCTGGACGGTTTGAGTGGTCGGTATGGCTCGTACGTCCGTGCCGACGGTGATGAACGATGGTGAAGCCGTCCCTGGCAGATTGATCTTGGATCGATTCCACCAAGGAAGCTGCCGACGAGTCACAGACGATCCCGAGAGAGATCACGAGATCAAACTTGTCGGTGAAGTGGTCGATGACGTTGGTGCTGGAGCAGGCCACACCGCCTCCACGGTTCCGGTGCTCGTCGCTACGCCGGACGCCCATGTGAACGCGCCGACGGTGAAGGTCAGACCCGCCTCGAACTCCATGGAAGCGACGAAGGAAACCATCTTGCTTGCTCCTAAGTCTGCACGCGCACCCCCTACCTGGCGCGCCACTGTCGACGAAATATCAGCGGTAGTCTACCACGGGTATACCGACGGTAGTGATTTGTGGTGGAGGCACGCTATTAGACTACAAGCGAGATGGAACAGGAAGAACAGTACACACGGTTTACCCATGTTCGGGCCGCCTGATGCGTAATACCCTACGTCCTGCTCTTCTGTTATTGATGATTGTTATTTGCCCAGATCCTGATGATCCAAGCTGTGTCTAGATGAGTTGTCCTCTAGGGGACCCCTGCCCCTCCTTATATATTCCGAAGGGACAGAGTTACAAGCAAAGTAGCCTATTTGGTACTATTACAATACCGTGCGGTGCATGTCGTGTGCCGCACGTCTTCATCTTGTGGGCCGGGCCACCAGCCCTGAGCAGGCCCAAGGCTGTCCGTGAGGGTATAGGGGTTTATACCCCCACATTCTCATTGCCACATTTGTACAGTTTCTCATTTGGACGTATTTTAGTGCATAGATGGAGGAAGGAGGAGATGATGGAAGGGGCAAGCGAAGGTTGTCAACCAAGGAGATGATCCGTAGAGGCAGGGGGAGGAGCTCCTATGTTTACTATGACAGAGCAGCATGTGAGCAAGAAATTGCAGAGGAGGAGCAGAACCAAAGGCTTGGGTACACTATCAGAGTGTGGTCGAGCACCCCCTTGCACATCATGGAGTTTGATGACAGCTACATGAGGGACAACACAGATGAGTTTGAGCTGAGAACGCCCCAGGACAACTTGCAGCATGAGGTGGTGGATTACTCCATGATTTGGAAGGGCACTGGTGAGGCAAGAGAGATTAATCCTTATGCCAGGCCTAGGCTCTCGGGTATTGACTACAGGTTTTAGAATGTCTTTTATTCTAACTACTATGCCACAGCCATCTTGTCCAAGCCAAAAGGAAAGATTTGCAAGATGCAATATGTTGACTTCAGTGAGTTGGTGGACAAGAATGAGCAAGAGTTTGCTGTAGTGATTCGTTCTTGTGATCACTTTGAGCCGACAGACATCATGAGTTTTAGGTATGATTGAAACAGGGAGGTCCTAGCTCAGTTCCATGCCACCTATTTCTGGAACAGGGACACTGATGAGATGCATTGGATGACTGATGGGAGACACTATAGGATCGACTTTGTCACCTTTTGTCACATCCTTAGTTTTGGGCAACCACACAGGTCTTACAATCGCATCCATGATGAGCACCGTCTTGAGCCACATGAGGTGATTTTCATGTGGGTGAATCCTAGCAAGGCGATGGCAGGTGGATTAGGTTGAGGAGTCTTTACTATCTCATGAACAATTTTATCAGATGCACTCTCAACCCCAAGGACAATGCTACTGATCTTAATGGCTTTATCACAAATGTCCTGTCCCGCTTTCCTGATGGTGAGAAGTTCAATGTCCCTAGGTTTATGTGGGTGGAGTTGAGCTTTGCTATGGATGATGGGAGGAGAGAGCTTTCTTATGCTCCCTACCTCATGTTTGTGATTGAGAGGGTCACGGGGATGAGATTCCCCAAGGATCGCACTCACACCATCTGCAAGATTAAGAAGACCAGAGGTGGGACAGCAGGTCACCACTCGACTGGAGGCACTTCTTTTGCACGGAGGGACGCTCCTGAGTCCTCAAAGGCTAGTGGGAGAAGGAAGAAGAGGTCAGAATTCAAGAAGCTTGCTGAGTGGATGAAGGCCGTGTTCTCTACTTGCTCCTATATTGTTAGGAGTGACTATGAGGATAGGATGGAGAGCAGAAGGGTGATTACAACTACTAGAGATGCTGATAGATACGATTTGATTCGGTACAAGGATGGCCCGATCTTCACAATAGTAGGTCGATAATCACAAGAGAACATGCTGTGAATAGCGGGATAACTAGCTTTATACCTGACAAAGGTTGGATGCGACCAAGCGACAGGGAGAGAGGCACCGAAATCATGAAGACTTCGACTCGATCTCCGAACGACCGTAGAACCACGATCCGAAACTAATCCACACAAGACGGTGCAGCCAAACGGTAACCGTAGAGCGTGAACTAGGGGAACTCAGAGAATTCACTTCACAAGTCCAGGAAGAACAAAGGTTGAGTAAGGCACTCAGCAGCGCGGCTGCAATATCATGTAGTTTATCAAATGATCAAAAGGTCCCAATAGCTTAGAGGGCAGGGGATATTTATACTAGGAACAACCCTCCTAGATAGGTATGAAAACAAAATAGAGTTTCTGAAGGAAGGCAATGTGAAAGGTCCCCTCGGAGCAGGTTCACGAAGGGGTCTCGCGCGACTGTTGGATTCTAGAGCAGGTTCTACTAACTTGGCAATAACTTTTTATTGGGAAGTCTAAATGATGAACCGTCTATTGGGTGTGAAACTAGACTCAAAGATCTTTCCAATCATGTATAGCATGTACCACAAAACATTATAGATTGGTACAGTTTTGCATGGCTAGTTGAACTAATATTCTATCACGATAGACTATTTTGACCTTCTGAGCAGTCTTGACTAATCCAAGCATAACTCTTGATTGCGACGTCCAAATGAGGTGGGACTTGAGGCATTGGAAAGTGGACTTGAGCTTTCCAAAATGTCCTCATGGGACTCCAAAGCTTCACGGAGTTGAGAGTTATGATTGCTTCTTTCCCATGTTTGAACATCATGTCCTGATGTACTTTCGGAAGTCTGAACATCCATGCTTGTTTTTCTCCTGATGATGCCATTCTATAGCAGTGTGTCTTTCTCCTCTTCATATATATTCCTAAGTACAACCAAAGTAGAGCACTTAGGTAGTGATGTACTTCTTCCACTGCCACCTCTTGAGCCTCCACCTCAGTTTCCAAATCTTCCTCGCCTGTCAAACACGGATGATGATGATGATGATGATGGTGGCAATGGTGATGATGAGGGGCTGCATGGTATCTACGAGGATCCAAACCTTTAGGAGACCTTTCACAGCTACTACAGGCGTCAAAGAGACACCACTCGTGGGTAGGAGGCTAGGACTTCGCACGCTGCTCCACCTCGTCGTTTGATGCGCTCTACTCGCTTCACCAGCACTACTCAACGTCAGGGACGTGCTGTCATTGACTCCGACAGCGATGATGAGTGATTTTCCTTCTTTTCTCTTCTCTTTTTGATACTTGATGCCAAAGGGGGAGAAAATTAGGGGTGTCAATCGTTTTTTGCGCCATGTGTAGTAGTTTTAGCTGTGCTTCATGTTCAGATCCTTTGAGAGTAATGTTAAGTTATGAGCTTGAGTGTCGTTCAAAACTTTGTCTTCTAATATTGCCACTTATTTCACTCTATTCGTCTTGGATATGGACATGTATTGTTGGTTTGCTATTCTGCTTGTCATATTGTGAGATTATGTTGTTCACATGTCTTGTTGCTACTGTATTATGCTTATCTTGAGCTGATCAAGTTTCGGGCGGCAAAGGCCGGCCCATGGTCATTGCAACGGCACCTCTCATGTGCTTAAACTATCATACACATCATGTAATATTATTTAACACGGTTTTTCAGCACCCCACAGCAGGCATGGATATAGGGGGAGGCCCCAAACACCACTAAAGTGTGTGAACCTTGGCTTTTATGCCAAATTGGAAATTCAAATTCTACTTCACATGCTTAGAGGGAGGCTTCTATATCCATGGCTCAAAAATCTCAGTTTATGATTATATCTACTGTAAGCTCTAATTGGGTTGTCATCAATCACCAAAAAAGGGAGATTGTAAGTGCAATCAAGCTCTAATGTGGGTTTTGGTGATGGTGGCCACCAAATTAGAGGACTAACGAGATTCGTTGAGATGTCAAGCAGGTAATTGCAAAAGGATGATGATGTACAAGTTAGAGAACCCCTGAATCGTACCCCAACTCCATTGTGTTTAAATTCATTTTATATTTCAAATTTGAGTTTAGGAAAAGTTGTACTATCAAAGGGGATTTTAGGGCAGTTGACCAAATGTTGAATTAGAAGCTCAAATCTTCTCCAGAACATCATCACACCCAGTCAAAATAGCCACAAAAATAGTTCTGCAAAATTCCTGTTTTGGCCAGGGCAGCAGTGCCGCCCATAGCTATACCGTTGGAACAGGGGGGTATTTATACCCTCTCCTGTCTTCCCCAAACGGTAACTTCTCCGTCCCCAACGTTCATTTCGACGGAAAACAGACCAGAGCTCACTTCTCTCCTCCATTGTTGCCCCTTCAAGCTCCCAAGAAAATCTTTGATTTCCACCATCAAACCTTGAGAGAAAAGGCAGCAAAACTCGATTAGAGAGCAGATCCACTGATTCCCAAAGTCAAAAGAGCATTTGAGTTCACGTTTGGCTGGCAGCCCTAGGGTTCATTACCCTTGGAGCTTGCTCCTAGCCGACTAGGCATCGTCCTTGAGCTTGCCAATGCTTGTGGCAGCCTTGGGAGGTCTGTAACAAACCCCTGCAGCTAGTAAATCACCCCTTATCTCAAAAGGTAACACTCTTGACTTGGAAACGAGGATAAGGCAAGCCTTGGTGGCGAGCCTAAGCCTTTTGTGGCTTCCTCAACAACGTGGAGGTAGGCAAGCCTTGGTGGCGAGCTGAACCATGGGATAAAATCATTGTCTCCGCGTGCTGGTTTGCTTGTTGTTGATTGAGTAGTTTTTGTTAGGGTTTGGTTTGATCTTGCCCTTCTCGAGTTTTCTGTGGCAACTAGTCTTCGAGCTAGCTCGCTGTGTGATATTGCAGGATTGAGTAGTCCTTGGTGTGTAGTTTCTATCTGTGAAATCAAATTCTTGTTTTTACCTTTTTGGAGAGGCCAACAGTGCCGCCATATAGGTCGGTAGTGTCGCCCTGCTCCCTGTGTTTGATAAAATTTGGAGCTGAGTTTTTGTAAACCTATTCACCCCTTCTAGGCCTTCCTGACGTCCATCAGATCCTACATTATGCTTTATGATTGATGCATTAGGTATAGGAGTTGAGTGCAACTATTGATGCATTATATATCCTTATTTACCCTTGATTATCCTACCTTGATTACCCTGCTAGTTTAGGACGAGTTAAATTGCTTAGCAAGCTTAGATCGGTAGAAGTCAGGTGATTTTTTGTCAGCTATGAGCTATATGTGGTTGTTGACACCTCTTAATGTTATCTCTAACAACGATGCTAAAAATGCTTGTAGGCAGAGCATCGCTACTAGAATGCCAAGTTGTCATCCCTAGCATAACACCAAGGGGTATGGTATTAAATCATGCCACCATTTAGAATATAGAAATAGTATCCGCAAGCGTACAGATTAAATACCATTATAGCATTTTACCCGGAGTATTACCAGGTTGTCATTTATATTTTCCCAAAGGAAGGTCTACATGGCACTTGTGTAAGGGTAGCGTGATAACCTAGAGTGTAATGGATAGGCATAACCATGTCCTCACTACTCAATGCAGGGGTAAGTCACAAGATAAATGATAAAGATAAGTATAAATCATCAGCATAAACAGATAGAGACTTCTAGCTATATTATTAGGGTTACTAGCAGAACATCAAGAGATATTCCTGTGTTATTCCTAGCTATATGTCAATGTATATTATGGTTAGTGCAGTACATTTAGTAGTCATAGCTAAGGTTAGTATTACATCTATTCATATTGGACATACTAGGGAAGTTTCAGAACATAGCACACCCTTCCTTTGTACAAAAGCCCTACTATACCTATAAACAGGGTTTAGACTACATAGGACTCAACAGGATTGTCACATCTATGATCTACCAAGCCCGGCCTATAGGGTGCATTCGCAGGTAAACAACGTATAAGCACCATGCTTACACAATGTTCACAACTCACCCAACGATCAATTAGAACCTATGAATAAGTATAATGTCAATCTAGACAAAGAACAATATAACTATGAATATAAGTAGATAAGTATTCATCAATTCAATTGTAGCAATCATATAACTATACAATGATAGAGAACAAAGGTGAGAGGAGGTAAGAACTATTCCAAATCCAAGCTCTTGATGGCTCCGGAATCCAAGCCTTCGCTTGCCTCCCTCTAGTTCTAACTAGCTATCTAGGCCCTAGCTAAGGAGCTCTGATTAGGGTTTCTGGCTGATGATTGGACTTTGAATGACGAATGAATGAATGTGCCTCCTCCTTGGGGGTCCTGCCCTTCTTTTATAGCCCTGGGCGATGATCATGAGCCATTAGATGAAACCTACATTGGCGGACGGCTGAGATCGATCCTCAAAGGCGATGGAGCAACCTGGGCGAAGCGGGCCCCGAATGGGCCATAGCCCAGACCCGCCAATCTGAGGTGGGACCGGTCGGTCCCCCCTGGTGGCCGCTGACCCTCCGCTTTGGTGTGGTGTCTTCTGGTCTCTGCTAGAATCTTCCTGCGTTGCCGTGGTGTCCGATTTCCCGTTCTATGTCCCGATAAGCTCCTGAGTTTGTGTCTTTTCCAGTTTACACCTGTAGAAATAGTGAAACACCAAAACTCATGGAATTCTATCAGTGCAAACCCTATATCTACTTTGGTGATCGCAATTGCATCCTTTTGCATGGCTAGTTGACGGTTATATTTATACGATAACGACCGTTAACAACTCCCCCAAGCTTAACCTTTGCTGGTCCCTTAGCAAGGAAAACTCAGAAAAAGTTATTGTAAGATGTATATGTTTAAGCATTATAGCCATCTCGGAGTAACTTCCTAGAAGTGTACCTATAGTCAGACAGAAATTCTCCTCCAAGTTATTCAATAACTGAGCTGACTTTCAAACTTACCCATGTTACCTTTGACTATGGGGCTTATTAGCTCTTCCTTGGGTCTTGAGTACTTGACAGACAGAAAGATCCCATCTAAGCACTATGTCTCAAACTCTTCGATCAACTATTATTCTAGAGTTTTTAGAGGTTTTTAAATAAAACTCAGAGTTTCCCATGTATGACACTCTCAAGTCTCTTAATATATGTGGTATTTATGGATTCTCACCAAGGCAGTGATGATGGTTACATTTCTTTTCATCCTATGACTAAAGCTTATGTGGAGCTCATAGGTAAGGAGAAAATATGAAAGAGCAAACTTGCAACACATATGTTGTAAAGTCAAACAATAGATCCACGGAGAAACAAGTCATGCAGTCAAATCAAGATGTATAGGTTGGATGGATATGGTGGATATATGGTGGAACCTAATTCTACTCAGCTCCTTGAATGTCTACCTCTCCTCTGAATTTTGAAACTGGCCAGAGGTTATAAGCTATCTTTTCTCTTTTTCTTTTTCTCAGGGAGTCGGGCATCCAAGCACCCATTGTTTTCAGCACTAGGACACTTTTCTATTTTTTTCTTCTCCCCTTTCTCTTTTCTCTCTTCTTTTTTTAACTATCTTTTTGCATAGCTCATAGCACTCCTTTTGGCATTGGTGGATTTGGAGAGATAGCAACAAAAACTTAGAGCATTTATTAGGTGGCTATCGTAATGGAAATATTTTTGGTGTTCTCTCCCAGTATAGAAGAAAAACTTTTTTGGAATGAATGTAGGTGGAATGGTATATTGTTGCGTCTACTCCAGTGTAGAGTAGTGCATATAGAGGTGGATCTTGATTCAAGAGCATGACAAATTTCTCACCAGGGTTACAAAGGTTGACAAAACTAAATGCATGACAAGCAGCATATATGTGGAAGTTTAATTAGCCTATCTCATCATGTTTGGCTCTGGTGGAAATATAAGCTTTGTCATATAGGAACTCATCATGTTTTTGCATTTTTTAAAAGATAAATCACTGGAACTCTAGTGTCACTTAGAACAAGCTAGATAGCAACTCAGATTTCTCAATCTTATCAATCAGGTACCTAGACTTAGTTCAAGCATATGCAACCCATAAGTTTCAGGCTCAGAGCAAATCTTCATGTCAAAACAGTTGGAGCTAGAACTTGGGAAAACTTTTGTCTCAACTCTAAGCATTTCAGAGGTGTTGTAACAGAGCAGCTTATCATCATTTCAAATCATCTCAATAGCTTCCTTTTTATTGACTCTAGATAGACAAATATTTTTATTTGGTTTTTTATTTTTTAAGACTCATACTTATATAAGACTATAAAAAGCATGGACCTTCATGTGCCCATATATTTTTAGTATTTTTAGGTTTTTTTATGATACTATGGTGAACCTTCATGTGCTCACATATTTTTGGTATTTTTCATTTTATAACTGACTCGATAATCGCGTAGGTACACTTATCTAGATAAGCTGAGCAGTCCTTTCGATGGAGCTCATGCTTGTAAGAGCTGGTGTAGCCGGGGACCTTCATCTCATCCAACAAGAAGTTACTTCCTTCACACAGTGGTTAGCTGTGTGTGGGGAAGGCGTACTTCGAGTGATGACGATGGTGATTCCTAGGTGGACTAGCTCTTAGAGTCATCCTGCAGCAAACATCTCACAAAACACCAAAACTCGTGGAACGGATTAGAATAAGCAGTTAGTGGTTAGCCGTTTCGTGAACTGGTTGTTGTGAGAGGTTTTCAAAGTTTGTTACAATGTATATAGTACAGCAAGATGCTCAATAATTATTTTTAGATTTTCTTTTTATCAAACAGAAAGGAAATATGCATGCTAATTTTTTTATTTTATTTTTAGGCCACGACAGTGAACACTTCTTTAGCTTGCACCGTAGGTATGTCACATGGGGCTTTAAGGTTTTTTTAAATGTTTTTGTTGTTTTCTATAAAGATGATGATAATGATTAACTATGAATTAAAAGTGCAAGAAAGTAAATGGATAACTACCATTGTTACCTTATGGCAAGAGTTCAGAGTTTAAAGTCCTCCGGACAAGACTTCTTATCATCGTCACTCTTGGGGTGTTTCATCGGATCCCGAGGATGGGACCCTGACGATAGACCTCCTGGTGATAATGACTCAGTTGAAGAGGTTATCTTTTCTTTCCATACCTTTGTAGGTTGTTGATGTTCCTTAGATGCTGTAGATTCTTCTTTGATTGCCTCCTCAACATTGCTCTTTTGAGAGCGATTCCTTCGGCACTGACGTCTCCTCTTAGACAGGGTGAAAGCTGCTAATCCAGAAGAGTTATAATCTTTAAATTGACAATGTACCTTTTCTCCTGTGAATTGGAAGTGGACTTGACCTGATCCATTGTAAATGATAGCGTTGGTGGTGGTGAGGAACGGCCTCCCAAGGATGATGGGTGTCTTATCTTCTTCATGAAGTCCCGAAATATAGTGGGTGTGGATTTTGACCATGATGTCCCTTGCTATGAAATCGATCGCAGCTACATATATGTAGGGTATAGGGGTGTATCAAATAATAAGTCATATACCATTTTAGACATGATGTTGACACTTATTCTTGTAAACGAGCATTGTCCAATAGTCCTTATGGTTGGCATGCCTTCCTTCCTCTTGATTAGGAATGGTGAAGCTAAGAGGTGGTCAAATCCTTCACTACTTGGACTTGCTTTCTCACTTGCCTCCTGTTCTTATTCTTTCTTTTCCCATTTGAATTCTTCTTCTATAATTGATGATAGCCTTTTAGGTCTCTGAGGAGCTTTAAGGGTCTTATTCTTGAAACTGAACTTCTCCTTATTAATTCTTGGTTGTGAAACAAATCTTAGCACTGTCTATATAGATGATAGCCTTTGCAGTACTCAGGAATGGTCGGCCAAGAATGATTGGATTCTTAGGATCTCTGCCGATATCCAGGACTACAAAGTCTATAGGGACATATGATCTCCCGATTTGTATGCACACGTCATCCAATATTCCTTCAAGGTGCTTAACCGTCTGGTCTGCGAGCTGCAAACACATATTCATGTACAACAAATATGCCCATGGAAAGACTTGGTCAAGGATTACCTTAGGCATGATATTGACACTGGCGTCTAGATCGCAGACAACTTCGGGGAAGTTATGTTGTCCAATGGGGATCACAGGTCTCCCTGGATCTCCTTTCTTGGGTGGAATGGACTCATCCTTCCATCCTTCTAATGATGCTTCAATATAGTAACCTGCATATACATTAACAAGATTCGCGGTCTCGGGCTCTAGAAGTTGCCCTAGAATCTTACCTTCATTGGTCAGTGGAACAGGCCGCCAGCTGAGCTAGTTGTTGTTCTGTCATTTTATTGAAGCTAAGCTGGTTCTTAACAGCAGAGGTAAAGCTATCCATTTTAGTGTTTATGTTTTCTAGCATTTTATCATTGGATGCTACCCTCCTAGATAAAGTCTCCACAATTTTTATTTGGTTGGAGATCACTTCTCTCAAAGGCAATTGAGCATAGCTATTTTAATTAGTGCCTTGAAAGTTACCTTGGAAATTACCTTGGTAGTTGGGCCTTTACTGATTCCATCCTTGCTTTTGAGGATGATAGTTATTGTTGTTGTTGTTGATGAAGTTCACATCCTCACGGGTCTTAGGGCAGCTGCTGCCTGAGTGTCCTATATTGCCACACACTTTACAAGTCATGCATGAATCATTAATGCGCATGATGTCTCGTTTTAGACTAGCCTTGTCTTCCAGCTTCTTCATGAGCAGATCTATTTTGGTAGACAGCATGTCTACCTCCTTGAGCTGGTGCATTCCTCCACTCCTCTTGCGGGTTGTTTGGCGCTCTTCACTCCAATCTTGATTGGAGGCCATCTTCTCCATAAGAGCAGTAGCTTGTGGTATGGTCAATGACATGAATGCACCTCCAGCAGCAGCATCGATGTTATTTCGGGTGCTGTTGGTGAGCCTATGATAGAAAGTCTACATGAGGAGCCAATTCTCCATCCCATGATGAGGATATTCTGATATGTAATCTTGAAAGCGTGCCCATGCCTCTAGGACTGACTTGTCATATTGTTGCTGGAAACTTGAGATCTTCCCTTTTAAGGCACTTGTCTTACCCATAGGAAATAACCTTGATTAAAAAGCTGTGGAGCACTTGTCCCAAGTTGTATGATTGTCTTTGTTGGCTTAGAACCACTACTCTGCCTTTCCCAACAGTGAGAATGGGAACAGACGCAGGAGGATGGCGTCTCTTGGTACATCCTTCATCTTGAAAGTGCTACAAACCTCCAGAAAGTGTTGGAGATGAGCACTTGCATCTTCATGTGCTTTTCCACAGAACAAGTTGGCCTGCACCATGGTGATAAGAGCTAGCTTGAGCTCGAATCCATTCTCCCTAACTTTGACGTTAGGTCCAGTGCGGATATTGTTGGTGGTTGGAGCGGAGAACTCGCGAGTGACTTATTAGCTATTTTCTCGAAAGCTGGTGCTAAGTTGCCTTCTTGTTGTTCTTCTTCTTCACTTATTGGAGCTTGCTCCTCCAAAGAACGAACCTCAGCAGTGGGTGTCTTTGATGGACATTCAAAGATATCCCTCACTTGCTGGAATTTCCTTCTTCGAAAGAGTTTCTCTAGATTTTCAACGTAGTTATCTGGCAGATCAAAACCACTCATTCATTACCCTGCATAAGATATCACAAAGATAGAGAGCATAGGGGTAAGCCTGCAATGAGTAGGGGTCTATGGTTTCCTCTATCTCATTAGTTTGTTAGGTCTATCGCTATTCCTTTACTCGCTAATTGCCTTCCCCGGTAACGGCGCCAAAAATGCTTGTTGACACCTCTTAATGTTATCTCTAACAACGATACTAAAAATGCTTGTAGGCAGAGCATCGCTACTAGAATGCCAAGTTGTCATCCCCAGCATAGCACCAAGGGGTGTGGTATTAAATCATGCCACCATTTAGAATATAGAAATAGTATCTGCAAGCGCACAGATCAAATAACATTGTAGCATTTTACCCGGAGTATTACCAGGTTGTTATTTATATTTTTCCAAAAGAAGGTCTATATGGCACTCGTGTAAGGGTAGCGTGATAACCCAGAGTGTAATAGATAGGCATAACCATGTTCTCACTACTCAATATAGGGGTAAGTCACAAAATAAATGATAAAGATAATTATAAATCATCAGCATAAACAGATAGAGACTCCTACCTATATCATTAGGGTTACTAGCAGAACATCAAGAGATATTCCTGTGTTATTCCTAGCTACATGTCAATGTATATTATGGTTAGTGCAGTACATTCAGTAGTCATAGCTAAGGTTAGCATTACATCTATTCATAATGGATATACTAGGGAAGTTTGAGAACATAGCACGCCCTTCCTTCGTACAAAAGCCCTATTGTGCCTATAAACGGGGTTTGGACTATATAGAACTCAACAGGATTGTCACACCTGCGATCTACCAAGCCCGGCCTATAGGGTGCATTCATAGGTAAACAACGTATAAGCACCATGCTTACATAATATTCACCATTCACCCAATGATCAATTAGATGAGCACTATACGAATCTATGAATAAGTATAATGTCAATCTAGCTATATTAAGTATATAACCACAATAGACAAAGAATAATATAACTATGAATATAAGTAGATAAGTATTCATCAATTCAATTGTAGTAATCATATAACTATACAATGATAGAGAACAAAGGTGAGAGGAGGTAAAAACTATACCAAATCCGAGCTCTTGATGGCTCTGGAATCCAAGCCTTCGCTTGCCTCCCTCTAGTTCTAACTAGCTATCTAGGCCCTAACTAAGGAGCTCTGATTAGAGTTTCTGGCTGATGATCGGACTTTGAATGAGGAATGAATGTGCCTCCTCCTGGGGGGTCATGCCCTCCTTTTATAACCCTAGATGATGATCGTGAGCCATCGGATGAAACCGACATTGGTGGACGGCTGAGATCGATCCTCAAAGCGGTGGAGCAACCTGGACGAAGCGGGCCCCGAATAGGCCGGGGCCCAGACCGGCCGGTCTGGGGTGGGACCGGCCGGTCCCTCCTAGTGGCCGCTGGCCCTCCGCTTCGCCATGGTGTTTTCTGGTCTCTTCTAGAATCTTCCTATGTTGCCGCGGTGTCCGATTTTCCGTTCTATGTTCCGGTAAGCTCCTGGGTTTACGTCTTTTCTAGTTTACACTTGCAGAAATAGTGAAACACCAAAACTCCTTGAGTTCTGTCAGTACAAACCCTATATCTACTTTGATGATCGCAATTGCATCCTTTTCCATGGCTAGTTGATGGTTATATTTGTACGATAACGACCGTCAACAGTGGTTACTGGATGTTTTTGAAAAAGTCTAGTGTGATATCATTATGGTAATTGGATATGTTATGATAATTAGAGACCGGGCGGAGTCTTATGGAGTTTTATACCATAGTGATTTCGTTTGTGTCGATTAAAGACCATACCGTTGTACGTCCCTCGAGTCATATTGAACGCATGCCCTAAATTTAGTTGGCCGAATAAGTCGTTCCGACTGTGAAAGCCAACACTATTTAGGCCGAACTCAATCGCACTCGCACCATATCAGATATGGATGGGGGACCACAGGGGTGCAAAGAGTGAGTCCGAGGCTAGCGAGGCTGGCTAAGTCAGTCGGGCGACCCCTGGGTACGGAGGTATCCTGTAGGGACCGCGATTCTTTCCGAATACGTGCCATGGTGACCTGTAGCTCACCTTAGTGGGTGAGTGTGGTTTGTGTGGGGAATACCACCTGATCTTAGTAGGAATCGATTTGAATCGCCATCACTTCTGGACAGTGAGCACTTGACTTGAGTTACATCATCGTAGTAATGATTATGCAATGATAATGATGGAAAATGCTATAATTTTTATGGTTACTATTGATTGTTTAATAAAGAACAAGTGATGATCATCTACTGATAAAGCCTATTATACTTCTTGGAATCTTTTTAATTGAGTCTGTCAGGTAAGTCTAGCTAAGTACATTCCCGTACTCAGGGTTTGTCCCTTTTGTTGTTTATGCAGATGACCATTCGTACCACGGGTACTGTGAGACTTGTCTCTATCCTGTGGATTATTAGACCAAGGGCATGGTCAGCCTTACTATTCTCCCCAATTGCTTTTTGCTGGATGTGACTCTGGACTGGCACTGTATTAAACTCTATGCATATGTGGGTTGAGACTCAAACTGCTTTGCTTTTAGCTACTTATATTTGAAGATTTGGTACTGTAATAACTTTTATTTATGAATTCTGATGTAATCGACTTATTTGCGAACTGTTGTACATGTGATCGGCGATCACTAAACTCTGTACGATCTTGGTTGTTGATGGTTGGTTTGAAATCCTTCGTGATTTCACGGAATACCGGGTTTATAAGTGCTCAAGTGTACTAATTGCTTGCTTAGCGAGTGATTTTGCACTTATGCTTTTATAAGTTGGTCGGTTCTGTTACACAATTAAGATTAGAAAACCGAAAAAAATCCGTGTTCGATAAGGACTTTCCGTTAAAGTTTAATCGGGACTATAAATATTATGGGATTGTAATCAAATTAAATTAAGAACATAATTGGGCTAAATCCGTTATTCCAATCTCCCCATGCTCGCGCCTTCTCCTTCCTCCACCCCGCTACCATGCCGCCGCCACCACCGCCCCCCAGCGTCGCCGCTCACGCCGTTGCCGACCACCGCACTTCAAGCGGTAGCCCGCCCCCCCTCCCTCTCCTCTTCCAATCTAGTAGCCCCCAATCCATCCTCTCGCCATTGCGTGTGTTACACTATGTAATTATTTATTTTTATACTTACATTTAATGCACTATACATGCGACTAAAAATTGATGTGATGCATAAAGAATGAAAAAAATGTAGGAAAAGAGAATCTCATTTAAAAAAAAACTTTTTCCGAAACGCCAACGTGCACATGCCCTAGTTTGCCCGTTCGGCGATTTGGCGACCAACCACGGGATGCGTAAATTTTAACGCCACAACGTCGTCGTGCTCCCCGGCGGAGGGAACAACCATGCGCAGCCCGGCCTGCGTGTCTTGGGCCTCCGTGAGCCTGCAACGCCGGGCACATAACGCATGGGACCCTCTCGCTTGCTATCTTTGAGCTGCCGCCTTTGAGATGCACTGAGTCCCTCACACACTCATATGCATGCGACTCTTTTTTTTTATTCTTTTAATTTTTTAGTTTTTGTTTTATGTGAGTTTTTTCTTTTTATTTTTTATCCTTTAATATTTTTTATTTATTTTGGTTTTCATTGATTTTTCTTTTGTTTTTATTTTTCTATTTTCATTTTTAGTTTTTTCCTAGGTAGTTTCGGTTTCTTCTTATTTTGTATGCATTAGTTTTCAGTTTGGTTTTTTATTTTCAATTTTAGTTTTCAGTTAATTTTTTTTTCAATTTCAGTTTTTAGTCTAGTTTTTTATTTCATTTTTCATTCATGTTTTTTATTTTTATTTTTTAGTTTTCATATAAAATCTTTAGTTTTTTTAAGTAGCAAATTTAGTATTACATGATAGCAATTTCTTCATAAATCACTAACAAATTTTTACACATAAATTGCTACTATAATAAAATTCATCGAAACATAAGCAATGCAATAATTTGGCCCTAGGCTATAGCTTGTCTTGTTTTGTATCACTATCATTATTTTTAAAAGCCTCCGGTTGGTAGAAAGTCATGTTTTCTGTTATTTGCAATCTGGTTTCTAATAACTTGCCCTCTCTAATTGGTAGCTTATAACCACTGTTTATTTTAATATTTTATCCCTCTAGGTTACCCCTAGTTGGTAGCTTATTTTAGAGGTTAGTACTATGTAAATAATATAGAATAAATTTATTATATTCCTGTGGTAACAACTGATATGCATACCATACCATGCAAAATTTTTAGTCTATTCCAGGAGTAGCAATTTTAGTATTTCATAGTAGCAACTCCTTTTATAAATCTCCTAACATACTTTTATATATAAATTGCTATCGAAATAAAATTTTTCAATACATAGGCAAGTGTGGTCTAGTTTTGTTCGTCTCGTCACGTAGAACATTTTGGTGCAAACGAAATTAAAAACGGATATATCGAGCAAGTTAAATGAAATATTTTGTTTTTGATTTCCGTGCCAGCTTAAACCGCAAGCAGCAGGGGCGGGACGGTTGCATGCATACATGCAGTTGCTGCGCAGCTTTTTGGGCGTGAGTGCATGCTGCGTGGGCGTAGATGAGTGGTTGAGTGAGGGGGTCGCTGCATACAGTTGCTGTGTGGCCGTGGATGAGTGGTTGAGTGAGGGGGTCGCGCGCTTTCGATCTGCGCGACGGGTCGCGGGTTAACCGCGTCCCACAGGATGACACGACCCCGTTGAACCCGGCGCCGGCAGCCGCTCGTGCCCGCACCTCTCGTTTCCCCACTTCCTTTCCCCTTCAACTGCAAGCTCCCTCCTCCCACCCCCATTCCCCTACTCCCCGATAGACCATGCCGGCCACCGCGCTGTAACCGGCCGCCGTCCCTCCCTCCCCGCTCCTCGCCGCCATGTCCGTTGCTGCCGTGTCCGCGGACGGGCTTCTTGCGTTGGCCGACGAGGCTGAGCGCCGGTACGACTTCTCCGCCGCTGCCGCTTGCCTCGAGTCCGCGCTGCGTCCGCCCCACGCCGCCGCTCTCCTCCCACTCACTGAGGCCCGCGCGCGGCTCCGCCTCGCTTCGCTCCTCCTCGCGCCCCGCGGCTCTTCCCGCGCCCTGCGCGCCGGCGCCCCCGCCGCCGCCAAGGCGCACCTCGAGCGCGCGCTGCTCATCCTCTCCCCGCTCCCCTCCGCGCCGCCGCGGCTCAAGCTGTTGGCCCACTCCCACCTCGCGGGCGCTTACGCTGTCCTGGGGGCGATCGCCTCGCAGAAGCACGTGCTCCGCCGCGGCCTGGGCCTCCTGGATTCCGCGTCCGCCTCGGGGCTCCTCCAGCGCGAGCCGGCGCTGCTATGGACCTGCAACTTCCAGGCGCAGCTTGCGTCCGCGCTCACCATTGACGGGGACGCCGCTTCAGCGCTCTCCACCTTGTCCGTGGGGGCATCCGCCGCCGCCGAGCTCGGGAGCCCCCAGCTCGAGCTCTTCTTCGCCGCCTCCGAGCTCCACGTCCACCTCCTCTGTTGGGAGGACAGCGCTACTGTTGAGAACGCCGTCACTCGAGCATCTTTACTATGGGACTCACTCGCAT
Source organism: Chrysopogon serrulatus (assembly GCA_015844335.1). Classification (NCBI taxonomy): domain Eukaryota; kingdom Viridiplantae; phylum Streptophyta; class Magnoliopsida; order Poales; family Poaceae; genus Chrysopogon; species Chrysopogon serrulatus. Next base: position 79,758 of record JADLZL010007475.1, on the reverse strand, counting down.
CTGAGCAGGTAACTGAAGATTAGGGTTCCTTTTAATGCACATAACAGCAAAGGAGCCTGATTCGTGTGCCCGCCTGTTCATTTGGGTGCAGATGGAGCACTGGGTTGGACTCTTCTTCTACACGCAGCTACTGCAGACTTTCTACCTGCTCAGGATCTGCGACTACAAGGCTGCCTCACAGTGCGTCGAGAGGTTGGATACAGCTGTGAAGAGCGAGATGCAGAGAGGACGGCAAATTAAGGTGCTTGCTAATGATCTCAGCAGAGTGGAGAGGACGCTAGGGCAGTCCGGGTTGAAGGAGCGGGAGAGGTCGGCATTATTGCACAAGCAAGGGCAGCTCAAAGGCTCAGCTGCGAGCACTGTGTGGCTATGACTCATTGAATGATGTGCTGGATTATGGGGATAAGCTGCTTTTGGCCCCACCACTGATGCATGGGGAATGGCTCCCACGGACGGCGGTGTTTGTGCTTGTAGATCTCATGGTCGTTATGGTAGGTCGCCCCAAAGGGATATTTAAGGAGTGTGGGAAGAGAATAAATTCAGGACTCCGTCTCATCCATGGTATGCATTGCTGAATTCTAACCCATTCAAAGTATTTCTTCTAATACCTACAAACTTTTAGCTAAGAATGCCTGCTACACAATTCTAGATGGGCCAATATTGACAGGCAGTTACTAGATAGTACACATATATATTGAAGCATTGAATTGATGCTTCCTATCTGGAGGTGCCAACTAATCTATGCATTCATTTAGAAGACAATTTGTTATGGTCGGGCGCACGTATGAACGGAAGAAACGCGCGAGTGGCTAGCGGCGCGCGCGTCTTGCTTGTGGCCGGGCCGCGCGTCGGACTCGGTTCACGTACCAAGTTATCAAGTTGTTTTCGTGGTTCGATTAGTTTGTTTCGAGGATTTTAGGAGAACTTTGTTAGGAGAAGTTTGTTAGGATTTGTATTTGGCCTATAAGGCTCAAAACGTTTGGTTAATGCAGTTTAGCCTGGGATTGAGATTTGCATCTCCCCACATGCGCCCAGGCGTCTACACCGTGTGCTTTGCCTCTTCCATAGCCACGGCGGCGCCCGATCACGGCGCCGCCCGCTTCGCCCGCCCGCGAACCACGTCCATCTCCCATCGCCTCCCCTCCCTTACTTCCCTACGCTTGATAAACTACGCCCGTAACAACTTTGGTATCGGCGGTCATGTGCGCTCTGGGTCATCTGCGGCGTCCGTTTTTCCCTCCACCGCCGCCACCACCGCCGTGTCCGCTGGCCTCGTCACCGCTCCTCCTACGACCGCCACTATGGTCACGCGGCCAGCGGAGCCTCGTCACCGCCATCCGCCGACCAAGGTGACGGCGCTTGATCTCACGATGGCGCCATCTACGGCATGCAACGCCCGGATGGGCGACCTCGCCACCCGCCTCGTCGCCGTGGAGAACCGCCGTCCCGTTCACGGCCATGCCACAACCCTACGGCCTCCCCGGTTCGGCGGCTGCCGGCCATCCGGCGTCGGGCGGTCGTCTTCGAGCTCTTCCCATCCGCGTCTGTCTACGCCACCGTCGCCGCAACTGCGGCCATCCCCGCCACCGCTGCCACCTAGCCTCTGCCCATCGTTACGGGGGTACCAATCCACCAAATCTCCTTTCCACACTCGCCATCTCCAGTTCCATCATTCTCCTCCATCATGCAAGGACCCCGCCAGCCACCACCATCAGCCGCCATGCATTTCCCCCCACCACCCCAACAACCGCACCATGATCAGGCAGGCTCCCTTGTGCCCCGCTTCTCCAAGCTGGCGTTCCCGACTTACGATGGCACGGAGGATCCGCTCGGCTGGTTGAATAAGTGTGAGCAATTTTTCTACGGCCAACAGACTCGCCACGCCGATCGCGTCTGGCTCGCCTCCCTATCACACTCTCGACGGCCCGGCCAATGGTTTTTTGGTTCTCGAGGCGATTCGGGTCGCCCGCATGGGGCGAGTTCCGTCTTTTGCGTGCCAACCCCTTTTTCCGGTCCGGCGATCACGACCAACCACTTGTCGGACTTGGCTCGTCTGCCGTTCACTTCGTCGGTGGACTCCTATGGAAGGCTTTCCAAAGCGCCTTGACCCCCCCGGTCACATCGCCCGATGAAAGCGCGGCTCTTCACCGTGACACGCCCGACAACATCCGCATGGGCGTCGAACTCCGAGAGCCCCGATCTTGGCCCGCCATGAGGCTCGCCGCGCCTATAAACGCCGTAGCAGCGGCCATGTTGCCCGCCCTACAGGCGCGCGAGGCGCCCGCCCATGGCGTCGGCGTGACTCGGCCCCTAGGCCATCTCTGGCACACAATCTCGTCGGCCATGGCGTCACCGCCGGGACCCCCGCGCCCATTCAAGCGCCTCACGCACGACGAGATGGAGGCGCGCAAGAAGCAGGGGCTATGCTACAACTGTGATGAGCCTTACGTTCGTGGCCACAAGTGCGCGTGGCTCTTCTACCTTGAGGTGTCGGACTATATTGTTGAGGAGCCAGATGACAATGACGACCAGCCAGACTCCACTGCACCGGGCCACCAGTTCGATCCAGACGCACCCATGATCTCCCTCTCGGCAATCACAGGCATCCGGGCCAAGGATACTATGCAGCTCCGCGTCCAGCTCGGCGCCTACGAATTCACGGCATTGCTGGACTCGGGCTCCACCCACAACTTCATCAGCCAGGCTGCAGCGCGCCGAGCTGGCCTGCACTTCCACGACAGTCTTGCCGGTGCGCATGTGGTGGTGGCCAATGGTGACCGAGTGGCGTGCCGTGGTCTCGCTCGCGATGTGGGCCTCAAGATTGGGGACGAGATCTTCACGGTGGACTGTTTCTCCATCCCCCTCGACTGCTATGACATGGTGCTGGGCATTGCATGGCTCCGCACGCAGGGACCGATCCTGTGGGACTTCGACGACCTATGCATGGCCTTCACGCACCGCGGCCGTCGCGTGCTCTGGAAAGGCATTGGATCCAGCGCCTGAGACATTCCACCGACGGGCCGTCTTCACGGTGGGCGGTGTTTCGCCCTTCGGGGGCACGGAGGCCACCTTTCGGCCGGCATTGGGCGCCTTTCGCAGATGTGTTTTGCCGCACCCTCCGGTCTCCCTTTGCTGCGCCCCTGCGATCACCGAATCCATCTCAAACCCAGGGCCCGAACTAGTCGCGGTCCGGCCCTACAGAATACCCTCGGCTCCGAAGGATGAGCTGGATAAGCAATGTGACGAGATGCTCGGCAGGGGGCACCATCCGCGCCCGGACGTCCCCCATTCTCGGCGCCGGTGCTTCTTGTCAAGAAACAGGGGCGGTTCGTGGCGATTTTGTGTCGACTATCGTGCTCTCAACACAAAGAATTGATGAAGGACAAGTTTCCCATCCCCATTGTCGAGGAGTTCTTTGGGGCGAGCTCCATGGTGCCAAGTTCTTCCGAAGCTCGACCTCCGTTCGGGTACCATCAAGTCTTGCGTCCACCCGGACGGCGTCGCCAAGACGGCGTTCCGCACGCACCAAGGCCACTTCGAATTTACGGTGATGCCCTTCGGCCTATCCAATGCTCCGTCGGCGTTCCAGGCCCTCATGAACCTCGTCCTCAAGCCGTTCCTTCGCCGCTGTGTGTGTGCTGGTCTTCTTCGACGACATCCTCGTCTACAGGCGACATGGACCGAGCACTGCAGCACCTCCGCGCCCCTCGATGTTCTTCCACGCCAACCAGCTGCATCCGGCGCTCAAAGTGTTCCTTCAGCGTCCCGTGCATGCACTACGGGTCATGTTATCTCCCGGGCGGGCGTCGCGATGGACAAGTCAAGGTGGGCCGGTGCAAGCATGGCCCGCCCCGCTCGGCCGGCCCGGGTGAGGGGTTTCCTCGGCCTCGCTGGTTACTACCCGGCGCTTCATCGAAATTATGGTGCCATTGCCGCCCCCACGACAAGCCTCCTCGGAAGAACGCCTTCCGGTGGTCGGACGCGGCGACCACTTTGCATTCGCGGAGCTCAAGCGGATGCTCGCCCCGGGCCCGGTTCTTCACCTTCCTAACCGCCCTTGAATTTGTGGTGGGCTGCGGCAGCGTCGGGCTCTCTGGATTCGAGGCCGTTCTACACCAAGGCGCAGGGCCCATCGCGTTCTTCAGTCGGCCGTTTGCGGCTCGCCACCTCAAGGTCGCGGCCTACGAGCGCGAGCTCATCGGCCTCGTCCAAGCGGTGCGACACTGGCGCCCGTACCTATGGGGCCGTGCCTTCGCCGTGCGCACAGACCACTACGCCCTCAAGTTTATGCTCGATCAGCGCTTATCAACGATCCCTCAGCACCATTGGATTAGCAAACTCTTTGGCTATGATTTCAGGGTGGATTACAGGCTAGGACGCCTCAACACCGTCGCTGATGCATTGTCACGCCGTGATGGCGACACGCCGCTGCTGGCCGCATTGCCTGAGCAGGCTCCCGTGCTCACAGCCGTCTCTACACCGGAGTTCCAACTCTTCGCGGACCTGCGACAGGAGATCGACACAGCGCCCGCGCTGCGAGCCCACCGTGACGCGGTGGCCCAGGGCGCGCATGGAGACGCATGGAGGGTGCAAGACGGCCTCGTCCTTCACAAGGGGCGCGTCTTCGTGCCATCCACCTCTGCAGTCCTCGACGACGTCCTCCTGGCACACACACGCGCTCATGAGGGAATTCAAAAGACGCTGCAGCGCCTCTGGATGGAGTTCTTCGTCGAGCATGATCGGCGCGTTGTCCGCGACTTCGTCGGCCTAGCGCTGACTTGCCCGGCAGAACAAGGCGAAGCTGCGGATCCGGCCGGGCTCCTCCCGGCCGTTCTTTGGTGCCATCACGCAGCGTCAGGCGGATATTGCCATGGACTTCATCGGCGCTGCCCAAGGTACACGGCAAGTCCGTCATTCTCCTTGTTGTTGGGACAGATTTTTCGAAATGCAGCGCACTTCATTCCGGCTGGGCACCCACGGGCGGCATCGGTTGCTTGCGTAGCGCCTTCTTCGCCGACATCGTACGCCTCCACGGCTTCCCCGAGTCCATCGTCAGTGACCGCGGCCCGGTCTTCACGAGCCATGTCTGGCGTGATTTGTTCCGCCAGGCGGGTGTCAAGCTCCAGTTGAGCACGGCTTTCCACCCGCAAACCGACGGCCAATCCGAGGCAACGAACAAGACCATTGGGATGTATCTCCGGTGCATGACTGGTGACCGCCCTCGAGACTGGCTGGAGTGGCTCCCGTGGGCGGAGTTCTGCTACAACTCCGCTTACCACACGGCGCTCCGCGCGTCGCCATTCGCCGTCGTCTACGGCCGGCCACCTCCGGAGCTGCTCCCACGTTCACCAGGCGCCGCGCAGACTGAGGCCATCGACACACTCCTCGCCAACCGCGATGAGTTCCTGGAGGAGGTACGTGCTCGGCTTCTTCAGGCACAGCAACACGCACGCCGCTTCTACGACGCCAACCACCACGCACTGGAGTTCTCTGTGGGGGACTGGGTGTGGCTTCGTCTACTCCACCGTCCTACTCAGTCCCTTGCTCCTGGCAGCCGTGGCAAGCTCGGCCCCAAGTACGCCGGGCCATATCAGGTGCTCGAACGCATCAGCCCGGTGGCCTACCGTCTGCGCCTGCCAGACGACGCCCGGATTCACGATGTCTTCCACGTGGACGTGCTCAAGCCGTTCTGGGGTCCAGCCCCATCGACGGTGCCGGCGCTGCCTCCACTTCGTCATGGGCGTCCACTACTCCACCCAGAACGCATCCTGCGCGCCAGCCTACGCCATGGCGTGTGGCAGGTGCTGGTGCAATGGGCGGGCTTGCCGCCAACTGAAGCTACCTAGGAGCCGGTGGACGACTTCCGCAAGGCGCATCCGGCGTTCCAGGTCGAGGACGAGCTGTTTTTGAAGGACGGGAGAGATGTTATGGTCGGGCGCACGTATGAACGGAAGAAACACGCGAGTGGCTAGCAGAGCGCGTGCGCCGCGGCGCGGCTGGTGCGCCGGACTCAGTTCACGTACCAAGTTATCAAGTTGTTTTCAGGTTCAGTTAGTTTGTTTCAGGGATTTTAGGAGAACTTTGTTAGGAGAAGTTTGTTAGGATTTGTACTTGGCCTATAAGGCTCAAAACGTTTGGTTAATGCAGTTTAGCCTGGGATTGAGATTTGCATCTCCCCACGGGCGCCCAGGCGTCTACACCGTGTGCTTTGCCTCTTCCATAGCCACGGCGAGCGCCAATCACGGCGCCGCCCGCTCGCCGCCGCAGACCACGTCCATCTCCCATCGCCTCCCCTCCTTACTTCCTACGCAGTAAACTATGCCGTAACACAATTAAATTGGCATTTTCTTCTAATATTTATTTTGTAAGCTACATATCTTGATTAAGTGTTTACAATTAGCTAGTAATGCTGTAAAAGTACTTGTCGTTATCACTGTGTTATCCTTGTGAGCAGTTAAAATTTCCCTCATTTGTACCCATTCACATGCAAGTTTCCTTAGTTGATGGATTCCTCACTTGTTTATAGTCGTTTTCCCATTATGTATTCCATAAAAGTGCGTTACTATCACAAATTGTTTCATGTCGCTATGATTCAGGGAAATAGTAAACCAATTCTCAAGAATTACTTCATAATTATACTCCAATGAACAAATTCCAATACAGAAAGCTGGCTTATATTAGAATTCCTTTTCATCACTTTCTCATGCATGTTGGTAGAGAAGTGGTAGAAGCTGGAATTTGAGATCTGAGCTCAACATTATTTTCACCAACACGTATAGGGTCTTTCTCTGATGGTCATCACCATATTTGGTATGGCCTGCAGCCATATTTAGAAGGTCCCTGCAGTTATATAAATTTGATTGGTGAGCTTGTGTTGGATCACACTCGACATCCGTTAGTCAATGTTATGTAAAAATTTAGCTAGGTCTCTTGTCTTGTTGCCTTGGCCTCACAAAGTAGAGTGTATTTACAAAGATCAGTGACCATGTTTGTTATTGTTCGTTTGAGAGTTGAGACACACGATGTAAAGAGGTACAAACTATGATAAATAAATATTTTAGTTAGAACAAAAAAAATACTGTTCTACATTCCCAAATTGTTATTTTTTGCACACATCCTCTGCGGGTTAGTTGTTGCAGTGTGACCTTTTTACAGATATGTCATAGTATTGTTACTGTTTGCTCGTATGCTGGAAACCTATGAATCCCTTTTCGGCCCTTGGTTGTCAGTTTTGAGTAACTGTTACTTATAATGCTGAAATATGTCAAGACCAATTGTTAAACCAGAGTGGTCATCGAAATGAAATAAATGAGTATGGCTGTCTTGCAATATTGATTGTATCTGGATCTTCTAGAAGTTAGGATCCTGACAGATCTTTTCCTATGCATTTAAAGGTGAAAATTCATAGAAACTGTTCTGTACTTATTGTTGTTTCATATTGTTTTCCACAGATGAACTTATTGTGGTTTCATATTATTTTCCACAGATGAACTTGTGAAGCTTGGCATTGTGGATGGTGTGACGGGTAATTATTTCTGATAAGTCCTGTTTACTCTTTTTTAGCGTCACAACTGTATGCATTGCCTAATGCATCACCTTGATGGGTGTCTAACATCCTTGTTATTATTCATGGATCACACCCGTTATTTCTTTTTGTGACGTAATATGAGCTTTGTATGGTTTGTGAGAGCTGTTTTTTTCAATCCATTTATTTGTATAGTCTTTATATGCTATGTCAACTGAACTGGACTACTAAGTATTACTTCCTCAGTTTTGTAGAATATATAGGACCATGTTGCACTTTTCACACAAATTAAGACCTGAAAAGAAAACAAGAAAATGCCTAGATCATTGGTAGAGTAAGGACGAAATAAGATAAGAAAACCTTATTAACTACATCAACCTTGATTTTCATACCTGCTTAACAAATATTGAAAAGCAAGCCAAGATGGAAAGGAGACCTGTAAATACTGAAGGGGTATGAATGAGCACTTATGCATAGAAATACATCAGTCATAATGTAGCATTGCATCTTATGGTTGCCCTTTTTGGCGGCTTGCATTTATTCCACTTGCTAACTGCGGAACACTAGGTCAGAAAATCAGTAATTACCTAGTTTTTTTGCCATTTTATATGTACCCATAGTTACATAGCTGTTGGAATATAAGTGAATTGCCCACCTCTCCCCATCAACTTAAGCTTTTAGGTTGAACTGGTCAGTGCATGCAACTCTATGGTATCAAAGCTAGAGGTCTCGAGTTCGAATCCTGGTAGACACAATTAAATAAAATAATTGTTGTCCGCTTCTATTCCACGTATGAGGCCTAAGGGAGCCTCCACGTGAGGGGGAGTGTTGGAATATGAATATAAGTGAATTGCTCACCTTTTCCCATCAGCTTAAGTTTGGGTTGAATTGGTCGGTGCATGCAACTCAATAATAGCCATTGTTTTTTTTTCCTTGAACCACGTAGGAAAGCTATTTATCGTTTCATTAAGAGAAGAAAAAAATGTAGGACTATGTCTTCTTTGATTTTTTGCCCTCATGAAACCTTATACTTTTTGGTTCTTTACTTAAAAACTGACAAAAGGAATGGATCCCTCCCATTGTTTTATTTATTTTGATTTTGTACCTTACAGAAAGAATGGATTTAAGAAATTTAGTCTTGTGCACTTTTCCTGTTCCTTCATCTTATATAACTTAACTGTAGTCAGATATATTTTTATTATTCAACTGCCACTGCTATGCAGAGGCGAATTTGGAACACTCAACAATATGGACAGCAGGGCTGTACTTGATCCTTTTACTTCAGTTTCTGGAAAACAAAGTTGCTGTGGAACTTACAAGGTCAGAATTTCTTGAAGCCCAAGAGGTAATGACACGTGTATATCCATAGTCAAATGTATAAATGTATGCTTGGTAAATGATCATGTCTTTCTGTCAATTAGTTTATTGCAGATTATTGTAAGTCATTTTGTGATGGGCACCGATAGAATTGGGGGTGACGGCGGAGTGGAGTAGGCCGAGATGAGGGAGGCGGTGGTGGCTAGGGCAGGTGGGCTGCCGCATGGCCACAGGTGGAAAGGGAAGAGGTGCAGGGGGCAGGGGAGCGAGAGGAGGGTTCCTCTATGTTGTGCTTAATCATAACGAGTACAAGACCCCTGATTTGTAGTCCCTTAGGGACTTGACCTCTAAGCAATCTATGGGTATAGTCCTTGTCGATTTCGACTCTCCTTTCCTAAACAAACTCTTTCCTTTTATTCTCAACCTTTCCTAATCTTGTTCCTAAGTTCCACCTAATCCGGACCCCTTTGGGTGGGTGTGGGTGTTGTTGATGATGGTGGTGGCAATGGCACGCAACTATGGGACATCCCTGACTGCCTGTCAGATCTGTGGGTGAAGGCAGTGGCACGTGGGCAGACTGTGCCGAAGGCACTCGGCTGTCAAGGCTGCTACAACAGTGGTGATGCTGTTAGGAGGTAGAATTGGTCGTCGAAGAAGATGATGCCATTATCCATGGACCAAGCTCGGGTGGCCGTGTTGTTGATGATGGTGGTGGCAATGGCGTGCAACTATGGGACATCCCTGACTGCCTGTTGGATCTTTGGGTGAAGGCTGTGGCACGTGGGCAGACTGTGCCGAAGGCACTCGGCTGTCAGGGCTGCTCACTAGTACACAAATCATTTCTCTTGACACTAGCGTTTGATTTCTACTGGCGGTTTCTCTTTAGAACAGCCAGTAGAAATCGGCCCTATTTCTACTGGTAGAAATCGATTTCTACCGGTGGTCGGTAGAAATCGATTTCTACCGGGCGGTTCCTTAAGAGAACTGCCAGTAGAAATAATTTGGAATTAATTTTTTTGATTTTTTTAAACTTCCTCGGATGGAGAAACTCCCAAAATAAAAGTTGTAGATCTCAAAAAGTTATGAAACTTTGTAGTTGACAACTTTTTCATTTGAAATCTTCTTTTTATATAAAACTACGAATGAAATTTTCAAATTTGAAATTCAAATTTTGCAAATGACCTCAGATGGAGAAACACTCTAAATGAAAGTTGTAGATCTTAAAAAGTTATGAAACTTTGTAGTTGAACACTTTTTCATTTGAATTCGTTTAGACCCCGAAATGTTGAATTTACTATCGGTTTGGGATAATACGTGGGGAACCGAAATGGGATATAGACACAAGTGATTTGTGGGTGGAGTGGTAGAGGGGGATACGCGCGAGGCCGAGGTCGCGGGTTCGAACCCCCCATGGTGGCGTAGAATACGATTTTACGCGAAAAAATGCGCGACTTGCGACTTCGACGGAGACGGCAAAGGCTGCCTTCCCGGTTTCAAAAATATTTTTTGCCTTTTTAAAATATTTTTTTTGCTATTTTTTTGTGTTTTTACGGGCAGCTATTTCTACACAAAGGTTGCTTAAGAGAACCGCTTTGTATAAATCAATTTCTACCGGTGGTTCTCAAACAATCGCCAGTGGAAATAGGCCATTTTCACTGGCCTTTCCCACTGGCGGTTGGCAAAACCGCCAGTAGAAATAGGTTAGCCACCGCCAGTACAAAGCATTTCTGTACTAGTGGCTACAACATTAGTGACGCTGCTAGGAGGTAGAATCGGTCATCGAAGAAGATGATGCCATTATCCATGGACCAAGCTCGGGTGGACATGATGTTGATGATGGTGGTGGCAATGGCGCGCAACTATGGGACATCCCCGATTGCTGTCGGATGACAGGTGAAGGCGCAAAGGCACATGGGCGCATCGTGCCCAAAGGACCTCGGCTATCAGGGCTGCTACAGTTATTGTAGTGGTAAGCGCCTGTTTCTCTCGTGGTTGCGGCTACTATTGCTGTGGTGGTGGTGGTGGTGATACATCCGGCCCAGGTGGGGTTGGATGAAAAGCCCGACACACCGATCCGGATTCCTAGAATCCTGCAATCTTAGCATCGACAGCCAAAATTACGACGCACCGATCCGGCTACAACGCCACTAGGGCCTCTTGTTGCGCCTCGGCAATCTTAGCACTGCACTTCGGCGCACCCCATCCAGAAAAGGCCCAATCGCCCCAAAAGACTAGTCTGATGGGGGAAGGGTGGCTCTCCCTTTTAAGGTGGCTTCCTCCTCCCAAGCTAAGCAAGGTGGGATTATTTAGAGGCTCACACGGTTGCCGCCCGACTACAACTGGGCCACTTGGCCCATTTTTTTGTTGCGTCTTTGCCAGCGGGTAATAGTGGAGGATGTCCTCATCATTCCCACCCCCTTAAACAAGGGCCCAGCTCTGATACCAAATGATACATCCGGCCCAGGTGGGGTTGGATGAAAAGCCCGACACACCGATCCGGATTCCCAGAATCCTGCAATCTTAGCATCGACAGCTCGAAATTACGACGCACCGATCCGGCTACAACGCCACTAGGGCCTCTTTGTTGCGCCTCGGCAATCTTAGCACCGCACTTCGGGCGCACCCCATCCGAGAAAAGGCCCAATCGCCCCAAAAAGACTAGTCTCGATGGGGGAAGGGTGGCTCTCCCTTTTTTAAAGGTGGCTTCCTCCTCCCAAGCTAAGCAAGGTGGGATTATTTAGAGGCTCACACGGTTGCCGCCCGACTACAACTGGGCCACTTGGCCCATTTTTTTGTTGCGTCTTTGCCAGCGGGTAATAGTGGAGGATGTCCTCATCAGGTGGCATGGGAGCACCATTTGCAGTGCTTACGTGCTGGGGACGGTGAAGGTTACGGTGCGGTCGCCTCGCTGGAACCACATCTCCTGTGATGCGAAATTCTAGAGGATGCTGCTGAGGTCGGCCATCCATGGCATGCCAAGTGTAGGGGCACATTGAAGAAGGTTCCTTGCCGTGCAGTCCCATTGTTGCTGCCATTGAGTATGATGGTGTCGATGCGTCCATGAGACCAACTAGGCGAGCACAATTGCTGTCTATGATGTTATGCGTGGCACCGATGTCGGCAAAGATGCGCACACCGTAACAAGTGCGCCACCCGCGCATACTAGAGTTCTGGGCTCCAATGAGTATCATGAGGCAAGGCTCGACCTCCATCTCGTAGTCTATGACAAGGATGATGTCGAAGAGGTGCTTGCACTTGTGGCCGCAGGTGAACTGCTCGTCACAGTTGAATTAGAGTCCCATGCGACGACGTTCCGCCATCTCCTTGGTGATCAGGCGCTTGAAAGAGCGGATTGGTGTACTCAACGGTGTCGCTGTCTTAGTGCCGGTGCGGGAGCTGGAGTTGCAGCAGAGGATGGCATCTTCGGAGGTAGTGGAGGATGAGGTGAGGCACATTCTAAGTGTATAATGGCGCATCTATTATCCATGTAGCCCATGAGGCTGTATATATATGATTATCTCCACCGATGGAGGATTTTCATATTCTCAAACAAATCTCCAGGTTAGTAACATGGTACCAAAGCCATGGATTAGGATTAAGGTTAGAGCTAACCATACTAGTTAACCCACCCATGATCCAATTTTTTTGCCTTGTCCACGTCGCCATCCTCTATTCAGCTGCCCATGTGGTCCATCCTTCGTGTGTCGCTGTTGCGCGGATCATTTGTTGTACCATCATGTGTTGCGGTGCGTCCCTGTTCATGCTGCGCATCTGTTCGTGCCTGGCAACCATCTACCAGCTGTTGGTGCGCAGTTTTGCGCCTCACGCCTATCTGTGCGCACTTCCACATGCGTCTATCTGCTGTCCATGAGCCTTTCTGCCCATCGTCTGCGTGCTTGCTGTCCATGAATCTGCCGCCTCGTCGTGCATCGTCACCTGTTCATGCGGGGTTCTGCGTGCATGTCTGCTCCATCTCTACAGGTGCAGGTGTCCGTCATCCACTTGTGCCCCTGCATCTGCTCTGTTCTGTCTGGGCACCTTACTGCTTGGATTTATTGCACTCTGCATCCGTCTCGCCCCTGGTGCTGCTCCTCTGCTGCTGTCCGACCACCTGCTGCAGTGCTGCTACATTGGTGGCATTTCATTTGTTTTGATCATTCTCAGTTGTTGCCAATATGAGCGATGTAGCTTCAGCCGGTCATTGCCTTGTCTCCTCCTGTGAGATGAAATGAGGCATGCCAGACCTTTTCATTGTCGGGGGTGCATTGGCCTCTAAAGAACTCACAATGATTGATTCACGGTATTCTATCCTCATTGCCGTCGTACGTCGAGAACAACTTGTGGTAGCAGTGTTGGAGGACCAGGAAGGATCCAGGTGCTGCTGTCAGGTAAGTGGTGGTGGCAGTGACTTCTTGGGAAGCGCCTCCGGCTCTGGCGGGGTAACAAAATTGTTCGTCACCTGCTCTGCAATCTCGGGAATTGCCGAGGACTTGGAGCTCTCTCCATGTTCTCCTTGGAGGAATGCGCGAGGGTGTGCATGCGGGGGCAGACTTGGGCAAAATACCCTAAACCCATTACCCATACCTGAACCTGAAATACCCGAACTCGAGGTACTTGATCCCAAATTTGAGTAGCAATTCTGATTACGCCGTGTTGTGCTTGGGCCAGGCTAAAACAGTGTGCTTCGGGCCATGCTACCGAGCCTCGGGCTGCATGGACAAATATATTTACATGAAATTAGTTTGGGTAGTTCGGGTAATATTCTTCGATACCTGAATTACTTGAACTACCCGAAGATTGCAAATTCTCTGTTTTAACTTTGTTGTAAGTTCATTTTATTAGTATATGATTCTCTATGTTTGAACAAATTATATGTGATATATTATTTTGTGCAATTTGCTACCCAAATCTACAGAATTTGTTTGTACCTGAACCTGAACTCGAATGATCATGTACCTGAAATTTCGGGTAGTATTTTTTTGGGCCTAATATCGGGTACCAAGTTTCACTACCTGACCCGAAAAATTCGGGTAACCCGAATGCCTAGGGCATCGTGAGTCTTCAATGGCTCCCGCTCGCGGCCTTGCGTTCGTCTGTTGAACGGATGACCGTGTGGCCCTTCTCACGCGGGCAGCCCACCGGGGATCCGCGCGCCCTTCGTCTCTGGAGTCTTCTATTGCATGGGGCCTTCATTCCTGGAAATCTTGTTCGCACCGTCGGTCGTTGTCGCCTCCGCTTGCCGAAGACGCTTGTCAAATATTTGGTGGCCTTCGCCCGTCGCGAATGTCCGGCTCCTCTACTTCCGTTTGGGGAGGACTCATTCCTGCTCATCCAACGCCTGCTCATTCATCCACTCTGGGACATCACCTCGCCTCGCCTTGCCTCGTCTTGTGCCGTGGCCTCGTCTTCACCCATCGCGCATTGGCTGCATCGCTGTCCACTTCATCACCGTGCTGTCAGTGCGGTTGTTCGTTTTATCTTCCCGCTGTCTGCACCTTGTCCTGTGGCCGTCTGCGCCTCATCCTGCAGATGTCTGCACCTGTTCCGTGGCCGTTCGCCCATCTGACACTGGCTCCTCTGTCCGCATGCTAATATCTCCCATCCTCATCCATCTGAGCAGGAGGAGGCCAGATGGGTTCATCTGCTTGCCATTCTCATGCGGGCAGCAGGGTTGCGGTGATCCAGACACTATCAGTTCTGCACAGGGATAGCGCCCCCAAGCAAGTCCAATCTGTCTGCTTTGTCTTCAACAATGGGTGCTGCTCTGCTTATGTGATTCCGCACGCTGTTGCCCGGGTGGTAATTGCTCTGCTTCTACTATTCACCCTCTGCCTTGCTAGTACATGGGTAATATGAGCTGCTTGCATCCAATCAAGTCTCTGTTAACTGTTGCTATCATCCTGCTGCTTCCTGCCTCTATAGCATGTTGAGGCCCTTTTTTCTAACTAAAACAGCATCAGTTGCATTTGTGTCCATCCAAGTCCAATGCCACAACTATAATTTGTCCAAGCCATGAGTGTCCATAAATGGTGAGATCAGCCATTTTTTTCTTTTGTTTCATGGTTAGTTGATCCCGTCGATTTAGCTAATCATCATCATTGATGCGACTATGGCCTCTTGGTCTCTTTTGTAGCCAGTTTGCTGAAGTTCATGATCAATGGCCATTTATTTGTCGTCATCAACCATTCTATCGTACTGTGTGCCATTTTTCAGCAGTGATCTCCCTGTGCTCCCTTTGGCTTGATTTGACACATCTCTATATTATTGTTATGTTTAAAAGTCTCCAATACAAGGTTGATATTTGAAGAGTTGAAGTACTGTTTTTTGAAGACTTGAGGTATTTGCTGAAGTACGGGTTGTGAAGGCAGTACCCTCTTGTGGAGGAGACAATTTTCTACATTCAACATTGTTCACGAGTTGCATGCTTTGATGACATCTTGTATGATTTTGGATGTAATTCAACTTTTCTTTTCAAGTCTAAGTGTGTCCCAGCTCTCCACATGCAACGACATTGCGTTCACGTTGCATTTGAGAGGGATGTTAAAGTTATAATATTCAAGGATATTAGTGTAATCTCCTAGTGTAGGGTTTCCCTCGTTTCCTTTATGGGCTCTATATATAGTCCATATTGGGCCTCAATACTATTATCCACTTCGGTCTCATATGACAGGGTGGAGTTGGCGTAGGGGAGGTGGCTAGGTCAGCAGGGCTTTCATGCAGCCATAGTAGACAGGGAGGGAGGAGGCATAGGGGGCAGGGGAGAGTCCTTTATAGGTTTGGACTCTTCTTTCCTAAACAAACTACGTCCTTTTATTCTTAGCCTTATCCAATCTTATTCCTAATTTCCAGGGGCGGAGCCAGGAATTTTATATGGCGGAGGCCGGACAACTAAATACATATAGTATAGTATAAATTTCAATATATATCTATATGTCTATATAGAGACCGATCATATATTGAAACACTAAAATCACTATTAAACAACTAATTATGCAAGCTGTGACAATTTTGCAATGAAAAATGTAACAATAAGCATAAATGGTTAAGGAAACTAACATTTTCATTTAAATTTTGCTCTGTGCGCTAGAATCGTATCAAAGTCTTCAACAAGCCCATCGGTTGTAAATTAAATATTATCAACATTTGACACAAGCATGACTAGGATTCTTTAAAGACAACATAACAAACTAAATATTGCATAATGCAGACCTGTCAATCAAATAATAATAGACATAAATTAGAATATACTAGGATATTAGAAATTAGGACATACCTGGAGTGAAAACTGAAGTCCTGAATCTCTGAATGCCCTGCACGGATGATGAATTGATGATGCCTGAGGACTAGACTGGACTGAACGTGGAGTGCTGCTGCTGCAACCTGGAGACAGGAACACAAGAAGATTGCAGTCTGCACTCTAGTAGCTCAGGGATGATTGGAGAGACGCAGATGCTGGACCTGGTGGACGCCGGATGGAAGTGTCGAGTGTGGGTGTGACGGCGCCGGCGGCAGGAACGCCTTCAACGCAGGATGGCGGCGGCTGTGCGACAGGAACGATCGTGAATCGCGATGGCGGCGGCGATCAGACTACACGCCTGACGGTTCCGCTCTCTATACGTACATAGGCTTCGGTGGGGTGTGGGCCATATACAAAGAAGTATTTGTTTTTATATATACACAAAAAGTACTTGGTTTTTGCAGCAAGCGTTGGGTGGGGCCATGGCCCCCGCTGGCCCCCCCCCCTGCCTCCGCCGTTGCTAATTTCCATCTAATCCAGAGTCCTGGAGGCGATGACTGTGCGCACGCCTAGGGCGCCTCGGCTCAGGCCTTCCTCTGGGCCTCACTGGACCAGCTGTTGGGGCCAGGGATTAGCCTGACATGTTTCCTAGATTTATGTTATATATGCAGATTATGGATTTTGAAGTAATCATATTTGTTTATTGTGTATCTTACAGTTCATCTAATGATTAAGCTAACTCATTTTCCTTTCAATGGGCCACCTTTCTGTAGGCTTTAGCTCAGATGAAAAACTGGTTTACCCGCTTCCCAACAATTCTTCAAGGTTGTGAAAGCACCATTGAAAATTTAAGGGGACAGTATGCACATTCTGTTGGCTGCTTCGATGAAGCAGCTTTCCACTTCCTTGAAGCAAAAAAGGTACTTTTTGGCCGATCTTCTATATACCCTTTCCAGATTGCCAAAGTAATAACATGTATATCTTTCTATGTTGGGCCAAGCCTGTTAATGTTTGTTTGCCTGTAATGATCTCAGCTGACAGAGAGTAAATCAATGCAATCGATGTGCGAAGCCTATGCAGCTGTCTCATACATTTGTAAGGGTGATGCAGAATCGTCTTCACAAGTACAGTAGAGTTTGATAGCTTATCATGCTTTGTAGTTTGTACCTATCTACTCCTGGTGGTCACTAACATGGCTGAATATTACTTGCCTGTTTTATTCTTTAGGCACTAGAATTGGTTGGTCCTGCTTATAGAACAGTGGACTCATTTGTTGGTGTACGAGAGAAGACCTGTATCATTTTTGTTTATGGGCTGTTACTTATGAGACAGCATAATCCGCAAGAGGCACGGCAAGTGATGATTTCATAAACTCCATTCTACATATAGACTTATTATTACTGCTCCAAGCTGCATTTGTGGGCATGAATATATAAATGTTTGTGTCGTTTGATAGATTTAGGGCCGAGATTTCTTCAAACTTATATGATATTATAGTTATTTCTGCATTATTTGTTTCCTATTGTTGTCTTGTCACATACTCCTCTGTTTCAAATTATAGTGTACTTTGGCTTTGTCTTTAAGTTAAACTTAACTTTTGATCAAGTTTTTAGAAAAATATATTAGCCTCTACAATTTCAGATAAATATACTTTGAAATTATATTCCATGTAAAACTTTGATGAAACAAATTTGATGTTGTAGATATTTTTGTATATTTTTCTGTACTTGGTGAAAGTTAAAGAAGTTTAACTTAGAACAAACCCAAAAAGAATGATAATTTGGAGCAATTTTATTCACCTTCTGAGCACACAATTAGCATCTTTGTGCATTTGTATTTCATAAATATTAATGCTTATGTAATACCAGGAACCGCCTTGCAAGTGGTTTGAGAATAGCGCACCAACAGTTGGGTAACATCCAGTTAGTTTCTCAGTATTTGACAATACTGGGCACATTGGCGCTTCAGCTACATGATGCAGGACAGGCTAGAGAGATCCTGAAGTCTTCGTTGACCTTAGCTAAGACGCTATTTGATATTCCAACCCAAATTTGGATCTTGTCAGTATTTACAGGTAAGCTGATCTGTTCTCAAACCATGAATACAATTTTGTAGTACATGGTCTCCTTTTCACTCATTGGCATATTCCGAAAATAGAAGTTGATACAAAATGGTTTCTGCTTTTACGACCTGGTTACTAGTCGTCATTTGCATGTCTTTAGAGATTGATGCAAACTGGTGTCTGATTTCAATAGTGTTTTGTTTCTTTACAAATTATTACAGAGTTATATCGTGAACTGGAAGAGAAGGAAAATGAAATGGAGAACTCTGAGTATGAAAGAAAAAAAGAAGATGATCTGCAGAGAAGGCTTTCTGAAGCTTATTCTCATGCTTTTCACCAGGAGCTGGTACGTTAACATTTGAGATTTGAAATCAAGCTAATTGCATACTTGCATGCACTCACAAAACTGCAAAGTTTTGAGACTCCAGATGCAAGCATAGCCTGGAAAATGCAGTAGCCAGTCATGCTCAAGTGCCCATCAAATCAAATATCTGTTCTCATTAAATCAAAAATGCAGTGGCACATGCAGCAGTGTTTAACTAGAGTGCTCTTTCAGGTGGAGAAATCAAGAATCCAGCCGCTGTACATGTCAAGTAAGCAGCCAGAGATGGCTGTTCCAATAGCTAATGGTGATCTTGACATCCCAGAATCAGTGGGGCTTTCCGTTTCCCAGCCATCCCTCAAAAGACTTGTTGAGTCCGAGCCGGTGAGGCGCCGTACTAGGAGGCGGCAGTAGTAATGGAACTTGTCCTGACGCCTCATGCATGCCATCAAAACTGGGTGCTGTAATTTAAAAGTTTAATAGTTAGTGATTTTTAATAGTGGGTGTAGTGATTTGTTGGGAAGGTTATGTCATTCTAACTTTTCTGAAGAGTAAGAATTTGAAGTTTGATTAAAATTATAGAGAGCATTACAAATTTTTATGATATCAGATAGGTGTACTATAAAATATAATTAATGAAAAATGAAAAATCTAATGATACGGTATCATAAATGCTATCATTTTATTTTATAAATTTAGTTAAACTATACGTTCACTTTATAACAGAAAGTTGAAATGACTTAATTTGGAATGCAATAACTTTTAGCCGTTTAGGTTTTGAGATTGTTTTGGTTTGTTGTGTTAATTATTTGTATCATGGTTAAAATTTATAGATTTGGAGAACTGTCGGATTGCAGTGTGTTGGGGGTGACGTTGGGCGCTACTTTTTCCCTATTTCTATTGACTCGGAAAAATCAACGGACGACAAGCCTAGAAGATCTGCTTAACTTTAGTGTAGGTCCAGTTGATTTTGAAATCTGAGGCGTACTATTCAATTTAATCTTATTATTATTATAAGACAAACAATTAATAATTTAAGACAAAATATGTCGGTGTTGCTACAGATAGTTCCTACTCTCTCCGTTCTAAAATAACTGTCGCTTTTAAACTTCCCGAGAAACAAATACCGGTAATTTTTATAAATAATAAATATTATCGATTAGTATCATAATTAATATTATCGAAAAGATCTTTGAATCTAGTTTTTTAACAAAATTATTCGGAGATATAAATATTGTACCTATTTTCTATAAATCGAGTCAAACTAGCGGCACGAAAATCGAAAACGACAATTATTCCGAGACGGAGTAGTATGTATGTATGACTAAAGAGCAGATGAGTAAACAAGCCTGCTGCAGAGCTGACATCTAGAGAATTAATAAAAGGAATTAATGAAAATAGTGTGGTGGGCTATTCCCATGTGCAAGCAATGCATATCAAAAGAGTCGTTGAAAACATAAGAGGTATAGAATGAAATTAAATGTCGCGGGCTATTGTTGAAATTTATATAAAAAAACTAGATTTAAAGATCTTTCCGATAATACTAAATTAATACTAATAGATAATATTTATTATTTATAAAAATTGCCGGCATTTGTTTCTCGGGAAGCGAGCGAAAAAATAGAATGGCTCTATTGTTGAAAATATAAGAGGGGTACTAGGGTTAATTAAAGAGTGTTGAAGCCTCTCCGGAACACACCGTCCCCTTGGAAGTCTTTGGAAGTTCTATGATCTCCCCGAGCACGGACGAGCAAGCCGAGCTTGGTGACTTGATGTTGGGCATGCCAGTCAATTTGACCTGCAATTGACAAAGAAAAACAAACGTCAAATTCTGGAACCTGCCGGTTTGGTTGCCAGACAGTTCTAAGATATATGGCCCTCAGACGGCAAATGAGTCGAAAGAAATTGACTAGAGTCATCTCCTAACAGTGTGAAAAATGGCTATTCATGATATATAATGAATAGAATAAGCAATTAGCTAATCTCATGAGTTGATACATGCATACAGTAGGTTTCGAGCATATGTAATGCATTTAATTGCACTTAAAACACTACATGCACACGTATTCTGAATAAGAGTGTAACTAGATCGGCTATTTAGCTAATACAGGGTCCAAGTATATGGGGTAGCTTACATATACAGATCTAGCTCAATCACCAACCAAACAATAATTTATCAAGACTGGTCTATCGGCCAGCAGTCCTGTTAGACTACTTTCGTGAAGCATGCCAAACCTACATTCACCTGGTCAACCAGCCAGCGGGCTTCAATAGATTCAATAAACAACGCTAGCTTGTTTAATGCTCGAACCGATCTATACACATGCACTACTCATGAAAGCATAACTGGATCGGCTGATCAGCCGATACAAGGTCCATGAAGCAGGAACGGACTACTTGTCTTAACCGTAGCTAAATCCTTGATCAAGGCAAAGCTGATCTACAAGGCCAGCGGCTTCGAATCGATCTCGAACCTACCCACAAGTACACTTAAAATTAAGACGAAGCTGGTCTACAAGGCCGGCGGCTTCGAGATAACACAAATCTACTCTTGTTAAGCAAGCATATCTAAACACAAACAAATCCTCAAACTAAGATAGAGCTGGTCTATAAGGCCGGCGACGCTAAATCAATCCTCAGACCCAATCTCGCCGCATGTCTGATGCACAGCTTTCAGGAAGCGCACCACACGTGTACAAAAAATTTTTGTTGCACCGGATGCTCATCTTAGGTGACGTGGAACAAGTGTACGGTCGTTACCACGTATGGAGTCAGTGGTAATCTCGTCGCACGTTCGATGCACAGCTTTCGGGAAGCGCACCACAAGTGTGCAAAAAAATTTTGTTGCATCGGATGCTCATCTTTGGTGACGTGGAACAAGTGCACGGACGTTACCACGTTTGGAGTCAGTGGTAATCTCGTCGCACGTTCGATGCATGACTTTCGGGAAGCGCACCACGTGTGCAAAAAAAATTTATTGCACCCGGATGCTTATCTTAGGTGACGTGGAACAAGTGCACGAGTCGTTACCACGTTTGTAGTCGGTGGTAATGTCCTCGCACGCGTTCGATGCACGGCTTTCGGGAAGCACACTAGAAGTGTGCAAAAAATTTTGTTGCACCGGATGCTCATCTTAGGTGACGTGGAACAAGTGCACGGTCGTTACCACGTTTGGAGTCGATGGTAATCTCGTCGCACGCTCGATGCACGACTTTTCGGGAAGCGCACCATAAATGTGCAAAAAATTTTGTAGCATCGGATGCTCATCTTTGGTGACGTGGAACAAGTGCACGGTCGTTACCATGTTTGGAGTCGGTGGTAATCTCGTTGCACGTTCGATGCACGACTTTTTGGGGAAGCGCACCACGGTGTGCAAAAAAAATTTTGTTGCGCCCGGATGCTTATCTTAGGTGATGTGGAACAAGTGCACGATCGTTAACACGATTGGAGTCGGTGGTAATGTCGTCGCATGTTCGATGCACGGCTTTACGGAAGCCCACCGAAGTGTGCAAAAAAATTTAGTTGCACGGATGCTCATCTTAGGTGACGTGGAATAAGTGCACGGTCGTTACCACGTTTGGAGTCGGGGGTAATCTCGTCGCACGCTTCGATGCACGACTTTTCGGGAAAGCGCACCACAAGTGTGCAAAAAAATTTTGTTGCATCGGAAGCTTATCTTTGGTGACGTGGAACAAGTGCACGGTCGTTACCACATTTGGAGTAAGTGGTAATCTCGTCACACATTCGATGCACGACTTTCGGAAAGCGCACCACGCAGTGTGCAAAAAAGAATTTTGTTGCGCCCGGATGCTTATCTTAGGTGACGTGGAACAAGTGCACGGTCGTTACCACGTTTGGAGTCGGTGGTAATGTCGTCGCACGTTCGATGCACGGCTTTTTCGGGAAGCACACCGAAGTGTGCAAAAAAATTTTGTTGCACCGGATGCTCATCTTAGGTGACGTGGAACAAGTGCACGGTTGTTACCACGTTTGGAGTCGGTGGTAATCTCGTCGCACGTTCGATGCACAGCTTTTCGGAAAGCGCACCATAAGTGTGCAAAAAAATTTTGTTGCACCGGATGCTCATCTTAGGTGACGTGGAACAAGTGCACGATCGTTACCACGTTTGGAGTCGATGGTAATCTCGTCGCACGTTCGATGCACGCGGCTTTCGGAAAGCGCACCATAAGTGTGCAAAAAAATTTTGTTGCATCGGATGCTCATCCTAGGTGACGTGGAACAAGTGCACGATCGTTACCACATTTGGAGTCGGTGGTAATCTCGTCGCACGTTCGATGCACAGCTTTCGGGAAGCGCACCACAAGTGTGCAAAAATTTTTGTTGCATCGGATGCTCATCTTTGGTGACGTGGAACAAGTGCACGATCGTTACCACGTTTGGAGTCGATGGTAATCTCGTCGCACGCTCGATGCACGGCTTTTCGGAAGCGCACCATAAGTGTGCAAAAAATTTTGTTGCATCGGATGCTCATCTTAGGTGACGTGGAACAAGTGCACGATCGTTACCACATTTGGAGTCGGTGGTAATCTCGTCGCACGTTCGATGCACGGCTTTTCGGAAAGCGCACCACAAGTGTGCAAAAAATTTTTGTTGCATCGGATGCTCATCTTTGGTGGCGTGGAACAAGTGCACGGTCGTTACCACGTTTGGAGTCGATGGTAATCTCGTCGCACGTTCGATACACGACTTTTTCGGGAAGCGCACCACGGGTGTGCAAAAAAATTTTGTTGCGCCCGGATGCTTATCTTAGGTGATGTGGAACAAGTGCACAGTCGTTAACACGATTGGAGTCAGTGGTAATGTCGTCGCACGTTCGATGCACGGCTTTCGGGGAGCACACCAGAAGTGTGCAAAAAAATTTTGTTGCACCGGATGCTCATCTTAGGTGACGTGGAACAAGTGCACGGTCGTTACCACGTTTGGAGTCAGTGGTAATCTCGCCGCACGTTCGATGCACAGCTTTCGGGAAGCGCACCACAAGTGTGCAAAAAAATTTTGTTGCATCGGATGCTCATCGTTGGTGACGTGGAACATGTGCACGGTCGTTACCACGTTTGGAGTCAGTGGTAATCCAGTCGCACATTCAATGCACGGCTTTCGGGAAGCACACCAGAAGTGTGCAAAAAATTTTTGTTGCACCGGATGTCATCTAAGGTGACGTGGAACAAGTGCACGGTCGTAACCACGTTTGAGTCGGTGGTAATCTCGTCGCACGCTCGATGCACGCTGAAAAGCGCACCACAGGTTTGCAAAAAAATTTTATTGCTCCGGATGCTTATCTTAGGTGACGAGGAACAAGTGCACGATCGTTACCACGTTTGGAGTCAGTGGTAATGTCGTCGCACGTTCGATGCACGGCTTTCAGGAAGCACACCAGAAGTGTGCAAAAAAAATTTTGTTGCACCGGATGCTCATCTTAGGTGACGTGGAACAAGTGCACGGTCATTACCACATTTGGAGTCAGTGGTAATCTCGTCGCACGTTCGATGCACAGCTTTCGGGAAGCGCACCACAAGTGTGCAAAAAATTTTTGTTGCATCGGATGCTCATCTTTGGTGACGTGGAACAAGTGCACGGTCGTTACCACGTTTGGAGCCAGTGGTAATCTCATCGCACGTTCGATGCACGACTTTCCGAAAAGCCAACCACAGTGTGCAAAAAATTTTGTTGCGCCCGGATGCTTATCTTAGGTGACGTGGAACAAGTGCATAGTCGTTACCACGTTTGGAGTCGATGGTAATGTCGTCGCACGTTCGATGCACGGCATTCGGGAAGCACCGTAAGTGTGCAAAAAAATTTTGTTGCACCGGATGCTCATCTTTGGTGACGTGTAACAAGTGCACGGTTGCTACCATGTTTGGAGTCAGTGGTAATCTCGTCGCACGTTCGATGCATAGCTTTCGGGAAGCGCACCACAAGTGTGCAAAAAAAATTTTGTTGCATCGATGCTCATCTTTGGTGACGTGGAACAAGTGCACGGTCGTTACCACGTTTGGAGTCGATGGTAATCTCGTCGCGCGATTCGATGCGACTTTCGGCGCACCACGGGTGTGCAAAAAAATTTTCTTGCGCCCGGATGCTTATCTTAGTTGACGTGGAACAAGTGCACGCGTCGTTACCACGTTAGGAGTCGAGTGGTAATGTCGTCGCACGTTCGAAGCACCGCTTTTCGGGAAGCACACTAGAAGTGTGCAAAAAAATTTTGTTGCACCGGATGCTCATCTTAGGTGACGTGGAGCAAGTGCACGGTTGTTACCACGTTTGGAGTCTGTGGTAATCTCGTCGCACGTTCGATGCACAGCTTTCGGGAAGCGCACCATAAGTGTGCAAAAAAATTTTGTTGCATCAGATGCACATCTTTGGTGACGTGGAACAAGTGCCGCGGTCGTTACCACGTTTGGAGTCGATGGTAATCTCGTCGCACGTTCGATGCACGTCTTTCGGGAAGCGCACCACGGTGTGCAAAAAAAAATTTGTTGCGCCCGGATGCTTATCTTAGGTGATGTGGAACAAGTGCACGATCGTTAACACGATTGGAGTCGGTGGCAATGTCGTCGCACGCGTTCGATGCACGGCTTTTAGGGAAGCACACGAGAAGTGTGCAAAAAAATTTGTTGCACCGGATGCTCATCTTAGGTGACGTGGAACAAGTGCACGGTCGTTACCACGTTTGGAGTCGATGGTAATCTCGTCGCACGTTCGATGCACGGCTTTTCGGGGAGCGCACCATAAGTGTGCAAAAAATTTTGTTGCATCGGATGCTCATCTTTGGTGACGTGGAACAAGTGCACGGTCGTTACCACGTTTGGTGTCGATGGTACTTCAATCCGGGAAGCGCGCTTTGATGCACGACTTTAGGTGACGGGAAGCGCACCACGGTAATCTCGGTGTGCAAAAAAAATTTTGCGCCCGGATGCTTATCTTAGGTGATGTGGAACAAGTGCACGATCGTTAACACGATTGGAGTCGGTGGTAATGTCGCCGCACGTTCGATGCACGGCTTTCTGGAAGCACACCAGAAATGTGCAAAAAATTTTGTTGCACCGGATGCTCATCTTAGGTGACGTGGAACAAGTGCACGGTCGTTACCACGTTTGGTGTCAGTGGTAATCTCGTCGCACGTTCGGTGCACAGCTTTCGGGAAGCGCACCACAAGTGTGCAAAAAATTTTTGTTGCATCGGATGCTTATCTTTGGTGACGTGGAACAAGTGCACGGTCGTTACCACGTTTGGAGTCAGTGGTAATCTCGTCGCACATTCGATGCACGACTTTCGGGAAGCGCACCACAGGTGTGCAAAAGAATTTTGTTGCGCCAGATGCTTATCTTAGGTGACGTGGAACAAGTGCACAGTCGTTACCACGTTTGGAGTCAGTGGTAATGTCGTCGCACGTTCGATGCACGGCTTTCGGGAAGCACACCAGAAGTGTGCAAAAAAATTTTGTTGCACCGGATGCTTATCTTAGGTGACGTGGAACAAGTGCACGGTTGTTACCACGTTTGGAGTCAGTGGTAATCTCGTCGCACGTTCGATGCACAGCTTTCGGAAAGCGCACCATAAGTGTGCAAAAAAATTTTGTTGCACCGGATGCTCATCTTAGGTGACGTGGAACAAGTGCACGATCGTTACCACGTTTGGAGCCAGTGGTAATCTCGTCGCACATTCGATGCACGACTTTCGGAAAGCGCACCATAAGTGTGCAAAAAAATTTTGTTGCGCCAGATGCTCATCTTAGGTGACGTGGAACATGTGCACGGTCGTTACCACGTTTGGAGTCAGTGGTAATGTCGTCGCATGTTCAATGCACGGCTTTCGGGAAGCACACTAGAAGTGTGCAAAAAATTTTTGTTGCACCGGATGCTCATCTTAGGTGACGTGGAACAAGTGCACGGTTGTTACCACGTTTGGAGTCGGTGGTAATCTCGTCGCACGCTTCGATGCACAGCTTTTAGGGAAGCGCACCATAAGTGTGCAAAAAAATTTTGTTGCATCAGATGCTCATCTTTGGTGACGTGGAACAAGTGCACGGTCGTTACTACGTTTGGAGTCAGTGGTAATCTCGTCGCACGTTCGATGCACGGCTTTCGGGAAGCACACCAGAAGTGTGCAAAAAAATTTTGTTGCACCGGATGCTCATCTTAGGTTACGTGGAACAAGTGCACGGTTGTTACCACGTTTGGAGTCAGTGGTAATCTCGTCGCACGTTCGATGCACAGCTTTCGGGAAGCGCACCATAAGTGTGCAAAAAAATTTTGTTGCATCAGATGCTCATCTTTGGTGACGTGGAACAAGTGCACGGTCGTTACGACGTTTGGAGTCAGTGGTAATCTCGTCGCACGTTCGATGCACGACTTTCGGGAAGCGCACCACAGGTGCGCAAAAAAAGTTTGTTGCGCCAGATGCTTATCTTAGGTGATGTGGAACAAGTGCACAGTCGTTAACACGATTGGAGTCAGTGGTAATGTCTTCGCACGTTCGATGCACGGCTTTAGGGAAGCACACCAGAAGTGTGCAAAAAAATTTTGTTGCACCGGATGCTCATCTTAGGTGACGTGGAACAAGTGCACGGTCGTTACCACATTTGAGTCGGTGGTAATCTCGTCGCACGCGTTCGATGCACAGGCTTTTTCGAAGCGCACCACAAGTGTGCAAAAAAATTTTGTTGCATTGGATGCTCATCATTGGTGACGTGGAACATGTGCACGGTCGTTACCACGTTTGGTGTCAGTGGTAATCTAGTCGCACATTCGATGCACGGCTTTCGGGAAGCACACCAGAAGTGTGCAAAAAAATTTTGTTGCACCGGATGCACATCTTAGGTGACGTGGAACAAGTGCACGGTCGTTACCACGTTTGGAGTCAGTGGTAATCTCGTCGCACGTTCGATGCACGGCTTTCGGGAAGCACACCAGAAGTGTGCAAAAAAATTTTGTTGCACCGGATGCTCATCTTAGGTGACGTGGAACAAGTGCACGGTTGTTACCACGTTTGGAGTCAGTGGTAATCTCGTCGCACGTTCGAGCACAGCTTTCGGAAAGCGCACCATAAGTGTGCAAAAAAATTTTGTTGCATCAGATGCTCATCTTTGGTGACGTGGAACAAGTGCACGGTCGTTACCACGTTTGGAGTCAGTGGTAATCTCGTCGCACGTTCGATGCACGACTTTCGGGAAGCGCACTACAGGTGTGCAAAAAAATTTTGTTGCGCCAGATGCTTATCTTAGGTGATGTGGAACAAGTGCACAGTCGTTAACACGATTGGAGTCAGTGGTAATGTCGTCGCACGTTCGATGCACAGCTTTCTGAAAGCACACCAGAAGTGTGCAAAAAAATTTTGTTGCACCGGATGCTCATCTTAGGTGACGTGGAACAAGTGCCCGGTCGTTACCACGTTTGGAGTCAGTGGTAATGTCGTCGCACGTTCGATGCACGGCTTTCGGGAAGCACACCAGAAGTGTGCAAAAAAATGTTGTTGCACCGGATGCTCATCTTAGGTGACGTGGAACAAGTGCACGGTCGTTACCACGTTTGGAGTCGGTGGTAATCTCGTCGCACGTTCGATGCACGGCTTTCGGGAAGCACACCAGAAGTGTGCAAAAAAATTTGTTGCACCGGATGCTCATCTTAGGTGACGTGGAACAAGTGCACGGTTGTTACCACGTTTGGAGTCAGTGGTAATCTCGTCGCACGTTAGATGCACAGCTTTCGGAAAGCGCACCATAAGTGTGAAAAAAAAAATTTGTTGCATCAGATGCTCATCTTTGGTGACGTGGAACAAGTGCACGATCGTTACCACGTTTGGAGTCAGTGGTAATCTCGTCGCACGTTCGATGCACGACTTTCGGGAAGCGCACCACAGGTGTGCAAAAAAAATTGTGTTGCGCCAGATGCTTATCTTAGGTGATGTGGAACAAGTGCACAGTCGTTAACACGATTGGAGTCAGTGGTAATGTCGTCGCACGTTCGATGCACGGCTTTCTGGAAGCACACCAGAAGTGTGCAAAAAAATTTTGTTGCACCGGATGCTCATCTTAGGTGACGTGGAACAAGTGCACGGTCGTTACCACGTTTGGAGTCAGTGGTAATCTCGTCGCACGTTCGATGCACAGCTTTCGGGAAGCGCACCACAAGTGTGCAAAAAAATTTTGTTGCATCGGATGCTCATCATTGGTGATGTGGAACTTGTGCACGGTCGTTACCACGTTTGGAGTCAGTGGTAATCTAGTCGCACATTCGATGCACGGCTTTCGGGAAGCAGAAGTGTGCAAAAAAACTTTGTTGCACCGGATGCTCATCTTAGGTGACGTGGAACAAGTGCACAGTCGTTACCACGTTTGGAGTCGGGTAATCTCGTCGCACGCTCGTTGTACGCTTTTTCGAAGCGCACCACAAGTGTGCAAAAAATTTTGTTGCATCGGATGCTCATCTTTGGTGACGTGGAACAAGTGCACGGACGTTACCACATTTGGAGTCGATAGTAATCTCGTCGCACGTTCGATGCACGACTTTCGGGGAGCGCACCACAGGTTTAAAAAAAATTTATTGCTCCGGATGCTTATCTTAGGTGACGTGGAACAAGTGCACGGTCGTTACCACGTTTGGAGTCGGTGGTAATGTCGTCGCACGCTCGATGCACGGCTTTCGAAGCACACCCGAAGTGTGCAAAAAATTTTGTTGCACCGGATGCCCATCTTAGGTGACGTGGAACAAGTGCACGGTCGTTACCACGTTTGGAGTCGCTGGTAATCTCGCCGCACGCTCGATGCACAGCTTTCGGAAGCGCACCACAAGTGTGCAAAAAAATTTTGTTGCATCGGATGCTCATCGTTGGTGACGTGGAACAAGTGCACGGTCGTTACCACGTTTGGAGTCTGTGGTAATCTCGTCGCACGTTCGATGCACGACTTTCGAAGCGCACCACAGGTGTGCAAAAAATTTTGTTGCGCCCGATGCTTATCTTAGGTGATGTGGAACAAGTGCACAGTCGTTACCACGTTTGGAGTCTGTGGTAATGTCGTCGCACGTTCGATGCACGGCTTTCGGGAAGCACACCAGAAGTGTGCAAAAAAATTTTGTTGCACCGGATGCTCATCTCAGGTGGCGTGGAACAAGTGCACGGTCGTTACCACGTTTGGAGTCAGTGGTAATCTCGTCGCACGTTCGATGCACGACTTTCGGGAAGCGCACCACAGGTGTGCAAAAAAATTTTGTTGTGCCAGATGCTTATCTTAGGTGACGTGGAACAAGTGCACAGTGGTTACCACGTTTGGAGTCAATGGTAATGTCGTCGCACGTTTGATGCACGGCTTTCGGGAAGCACACCAGAAGTGTGCAAAAAAATTTGTTGCACCGGATGCTCATCTTAGGTGACGTGGAACAAGTGCACGGTCGTTACCACGTTTGGAGTCGATGGTAATCTCGTCGCACGTTCGATGCATAGCGGTTTTAGGAAGCACACCACAAGTGTGCAAAAAAATTTTGTTGCATCGGATGCTCATCTTTGGTGACATGGAACATGTGCCCGGTCGTTACCACGTTTGGAGTCGGTGGTAATCTCGTCGCACGCTCGATGCACGACTTTCGGGAAGCGCAGCACACAGTGTGCAAAAAAAATTTTATTGCGCCCGGATGCTTATCTTAGGTGACGTGGAACAAGTGCACAGTCGTTACCACGTTTGGAGTCGATGGGTAATGTCGTCCGCACGTTCGATGCACGGCATTCGGGAAGCACACCGTAAGTGTGCAAAAAATTTTGTTGCACCGGATGCTCATCTTAGGTGACGTGGAACAAGTGCACGGTTGCTACCATGTTTGGAGTCGGTGGTAATCTCGTCGCACGCTCGATGCATAGCTTTTCGAAAGCGCACCACAAGTGTGCAAAAAATTTTGTTACATCGGATGCTCATCTTTGGTGACGTGGAACAAGTGCACGGTCGTTACCACGTTTGAGTCGGTGGTAATCTCGTCGCACGCTCGATGCACGACTTTTCGAAGCGCACCACAGGTGTGCAAAAATTTTGTTGCGCCCGATGCTTATCTTAGGTGATGTGGAACAAGTGCACGCGATCGTTACCACGCTTTGGAGTCGGTGGTAATGTCGCCGCACGCTCGATGCACGGCTTTTCGGGAAGCACACCGAAGTGTGCAAAAAATTTTGTTGCACCGATGCCCATCTTAGTGACGTGGAACAAGTGCACGTCGTTACCATGTTTGGAGTCAGTGGTAATGTCGTCGCACGTTCGATGCACGGCTTTCGGGAAGCACACCAGAAGTGTGCAAAAAAATTTTGTTGCACCGGATGCCCATCTTAGGTGACGTGGAACAAGTGCACGGTCGTTACCACGTTTGGAGTCAGTGGTAATCTCGTCGCACGTTCGATGCACAGCTTTCGGGAAGCGCACCACAAGTGTGCAAAAAAATTTTGTTGCATCGGATACTCATCGTTGGTGACGTGGAACAAGTGCACGGTCGTTACCACGTTTGGAGTCTGTGGTAATCTCGTCGCACGTTCGATGCACGACTTTCGGGAAGCGCACCACAGGTGTGCAAAAAATTTTGTTGCGCCCGGATGCTTATCTTAGGTGATGTGGAACAAGTGCACGCCGTTACCACGCTTTGGAGTCGGTGGTAATGTCGTCGCACGTTCGATGCACGGCTTTCGGGAAGCACACCGAAGTGTGCAAAAAATTTTGTTGCACCGGATGCTCATCTCGGGTGGCGTGGAACAAGTGCACGGTCGTTACCACGTTTGGAGTCGGTGGTAATCTCGTCGCACGTTCGATGCACGACTTTCGGAAGCGCACCACGGGTGTGCAAAAAATTTTGTTGTGCCAGATGCTTATCTTAGGTGACGTGGAACAAGTGCACGATGGTTACCACGTTTGGAGTCAATGGTAATGTCGTCGCACGTTTGATGCACGGCTTTTCGGGAAGCACACCAGAAGTGTGCAAAAAAATTTGTTGCACCGGATGCTCATCTTAGGTGACGTGGAACAAGTGCACGGTCATTACCACGTTTGGAGTCGGTGGTAATCTCGTCGCACGTTCGATGCACGACTTTTCGGAAGCGCACCACAAGTGTGCAAAAAATTTTGTTGCATCGGATGCTCATCTTTGATGACGTGGAACAAGTGCACGGTCGTTACCACGTTTGGAGTCAGTGGTAATCTCGTCGCACATTCGATGCACGGCTTTCGGGAAGCGCACCACAAGTGTGCAAAAAAATTTTATTGCGCCGGATGCTTTTCTTAGGTGACGTGGAACAAGTGCACGGTCGTTACCACGTTTGGAGCCGATGGTAATGTCGCCGCACGTTCGATGCATTTGGTGACGTGGAACAAGTGCACGGTCGTTACCACGTTTGAGTCGATGGTAATGTCGTCGCACGTTCGATGCACGGCTTTTTTTGAACACACACCAGAAGTGTGCAAAAAATTTTGTTGCACCGGATGCTCATCTTAGGTGGCGTGGAACAAGTGCACGGTCGTTACCACGTTTGGAGTTAGTGGTAATCTCGTCGCACGTTCGATCCACGGCTTTCGGGAAGCGCACCACAAGTGTGCAAAAAAAATTTTATTGCGCCAGATGCTATTCTTAGGTGACGTGGAACAAGTGCACAGTCGTTACCACGTTTGGAGCCAGTGGTAATGTCGCCGCACGTTCGATGCATGACGTGGAACAAGTGCACGGTCGTTACCACGTTTGGAGTCAGTGGTAATGTCGTCGCACGTTCGATGCACGGCTTTCGGGAACACACCGAAGTGTGCAAAAAATTTTGTTGCACCGATGCTCATCTTAGGTGGCGTGGAACAAGTGCACGGTCGTTACCACGTTTGGAGTTAGTGGTAATCTCGTCGCACGTTCGATGCACGGCTTTCGGGAAGCGCACCACAGGTGTGCAAAAAATTTTTGTTGTGCCAGATGCTTATCTTAGGTGACGTGGAACAAGTGCACAGTCGTTACCAATTTTGGAGTCAGTGGTAATGTCTTTACACGTTTGATGCACGGCTTTTAGGAAGCACGCCAAAAGTGTGCAAAAAAATTTTGTTGCACCGGAAGCTCATCTTAGGTGACGTGGAACAAGTGCACGGTCGTTACCACGTTTGGAGTCAGTGGTAATCTCGTCGCACGTTCGATGCACAGTTTTCGGGAAGCACACCACAAGTGTGCAAAAAAATTTTGTTGCATCGGATGCTCATCTTTGGTGACATGGAACATGTGCCCGGTCGTTACCACGTTTGGAGTCAGTGGTAATCTCGTCGCACGTTCGATGCACGACTTTCGGGAAGCGCAGCACGGTGTGCAAAAAATTTTATTGCGCCCGGATGCTTATCTTAGGTGACGTGGAACAAGTGCACGATCGTTACCACGTTTGGAGTCAGTGGTAATGTCGTCGCACGTTCGATGCACGGCTTTCGGGAAGCACACTAGAAGTGTGCAAAAAAATTTTGTTGCACCGGATGCTCATCTTAGGTGACGTGGAACAAGTGCACAGTCGTTACCACGTTTGGAGTCGGTGGTAATGTCGTCGACGTTCGATGCACGGCTTTCGAGAAAGCACACCAGAAGTGTGCAAAAAATTTTGTTGCACCGGATGCTCATCTTAGGTGACGTGAAACAAGTGCACGGTCGTTACCACGCGTTTGGAGTCGGTGGTAATCTCGTCGCCACGTTAGATGCACAGCTTTTCGGAAAGCGCACCATAAGTGTGAAAAAAAAATTTGTTGCATCGGATGCTCATCTTTGGTGACGTGGAACAAGTGCACGATCGTTACCACGTTTGGAGTCGATGGTACTCTCCTCGTCGCACGTTCGATGCACGACTTTCGGGAAGCGCACCACGGGTGTGCAAAAAATTTTGTTGCGCCAGATGCTTATCTTAGGTGATGTGGAACAAGTGCACAGTCGTTAACATGATTGGAGTCAGTGGTAATGTCGTCGCACGTTCGATGCACGGCTATCTGGAAGCACACCAGAAGTGTGCAAAAAAATTTTGTTGCACCGGATGCTCATCTTAGGTGACGTGGAACAAGTGCACGGTCGTTACCACGTTTGGAGTCAGTGTTAATCTCGTCGCATGTTCGATGCACAGCTTTCGGGAAGCGCACCATAAGTGTGCAAAAAAAAATTTGTTGCATCAGATGCTCATCTTTGGTGACGTGGAACAAGTGCACGGTCGTTACCACGTTTGGAGTCAGTGGTAATCTCGTCGCACGTTCGATGCACGACTTTCGGGATGCGCACTACAGGTGTGCAAAAAAATTTTGTTGCGCCAGATGCTTATCTTAGGTGATGTGGAACAAGTGCACAGTCGTTAACACGATTGGAGTCAGTGGTAATGTCGTCGCACGTTCGATGCACAGCTTTCTGAAAGCACACCAGAAGTGTGCAAAAAAATTTTGTTGCACCGGATGCTCATCTTAGGTGATGTGGAACAAGTGCACGGTCGTTACCACGTTTGGTGTCAGTGGTAATCTCGTCGCACGTTCGATGCACAGCTTTCGGGAAGCGCACCACAAGTGTGCAAAAAATTTTTGTTGCATCGGATGCTTATCTTTGGTGACGTGGAACAAGTGCACGGTCGTTACCACGTTTGGAGTCAGTGGTAATCTCGTCGCACATTCGATGCACGACTTTCGGAAAGCGCTCCACAGGTGTGCAAAAGAATTTTGTTGCGCCAGATGCTTATCTTAGGTGACGTGGAACAAGTGCACAGTTGTTACCACGTTTGGAGTCAGTGGTAATGTCGTCGCACGTTCGATGCACGGCTTTCGGGAAGCACACCAGAAGTGTGCAAAAAAATTTTGTTGCACCAGATGCTCATCTTAGGTGACCTGGAACAAGTGCACGGTTGTTACCACGTTTGGAGTCAGTGGTAATCTCGTCGCACGTTCGATGCACAGCTTTCGGGAAGCGCACCATAAGTGTGCAAAAAAATTTTGTTGCATCAGATGCTCATCTTTGGTGACGTGGAACAAGTGCACGGTCGTTACCACGTTTGGAGTCAGTGGTAATCTCGTCGCACGTTCGATGCACGACTTTCGAGAAGCGCACCACAGGTGTGCAAAAAAACTTTGTTGCGCCAGATGCTTATCTTAGGTGATGTGGAACAAGTGCACGGTCGTTAACACGATTGGAGTCAGTGGTAATCTCGTCGCACGTTCGATGCACAGCTTTCGGGGAGCGCACCAGAAGTGTGCAAAAAAATTTTGTTGCACCGGATGCTCATCTTAGGTGACGTGGAACAAGTGCACGGTCGTTACCACGTTTGGAGTCAGTGGTAATCTCGTCGCACGTTCGATGCACAGCTTTCGGGGAGCGCACCACAAGTGTGCAAAAAAATTTTGTTGCATCGGATGCTCATCATTGGTGATGTGGAACATGTGCACGGTCGTTACCACGTTTGGAGTCAGTGGTAATCTAGTCGCACATTCGATGCACGGCTTTCGGGAAGCACACCAGAAGTATGCAAAAAAATTTTGTTGCACCGGATGCTCATCTTAGGTGACGTGGAACAAGTGCACGGTCGTTACCACGTTTGGAGTCAGTGGTAATCTCGTCGCACGTTCGATGCACGGCTTTCGGGAAGCCCACCAGAAGTGTGCAAAAAAATTTTGTTGCACCGGATGCTCATCTTAGGTGACGTGGAACAAGTGCACGGTTGTTACCACGTTTGGAGTCAGTGGTAATCTCGTCGCACGTTAGATGCACAGCTTTCGGAAAGCGCACCATAAGTGTGAAAAAAAATTTTGTTGCATCAGATGCTCATCTTTGGTGACTTGGAACAAGTGCACGATCGTTACCACGTTTGGAGTCAGTGGTAATCTCGTCCGCACGCTCGATGCGCGACTTTCGGGAAGCGCACCACAGGTGTGCAAAAAATTTTGTTGCGCCAGATGCTTATCTTAGGTGATGTGGAACAAGTGCACAGTCGTTAACACGATTGGAGTCAGTGGTAATGTCGTCGCACGTTCGATGCACGGCTTTCGGGAAGCACACCGTAAGTGTGCAAAAAATTTTTTGTTGCACCGGATGCTCATCTTAGGTGACGTGGAACAAGTGCACGGTCGTTACCACGTTTGGAGTCGATGGTAATCTCGTCGCACGTTCGATGCACAGCTTTCGGGAAGCGCACCACAAGTGTGCAAAAAAATTTTGTTGCATCGGATGCTCATCATTGGTGATGTGGAACATGTGCACGGTCGTTACCACGTTTGGAGTCAGTGGTAATCTAGTCGCACATTCGATGCACGGCTTTCGGGAAGCACACCGTAAGTGTGCAAAAAAACTTTGTTGCACCGGATGCTCATCTTAGGTGACGTGGAACAAGTGCACGGGTCGTTACCACGTTTGGAGTCGGTGGTAATCTCGTCGCACGCTCGTTGCACAGTTTTTGGAAGCGCACCACAAGTGTGCAAAAAATTTGGTTGCATCGGATGCTCATCTTTGGTGACGTGGAACAAGTGCACGGACGTTACCACATTTGGAGTCGGTAGTAATCTCGTCGCACGCGTTCGATGCACGACTTTCGGAAGCGCACCACAGGTTTACAAAAAAAAATTTATTGCTCGGATGCTTATCCTAGGTGACGTGGAACAAGTGCACAGTCGTTACCACGTTTGGAGTCGATGGTAATGTCGTCGACGCGTTCGATGCACGGCTTTCGGGAAGCACACGAAAGTGTGCAAAAAAATTTTGTTGCACCGGATGCTCATCTTAGGTGACGTGGAACAGGTGCACGGTGGTTACCACGTTTGGAGACAGTGGTAATCTCCTCGCACGTTCGAGGCACGTCTTTCGATAAGCGCACCACAGTGTGCAAAAAAATTTTGTGCGCGCCGGATGCTTATCTTAGGTGACGTGGAACAAGTGCACAATCGTAACCACGTTTGGAGTCGGTGGTAATGTCGTCGCACGTTCGATGCACGGCATTCGGGAAGCACACCCCGTGTGTGCAAAAAATTTTTGTTGCACCGGATGCTCATCTTAGGTGACGTGGAACAAGTGCACGGTTGCTACCATGTTTGGAGTCGGTGGTAATCTCGTCGCACGCGCGATGCATAGCTTTTCGGAAAGCGCACCACAAGTGTGCAAAAAATTTTGTTACATCGGATGCTCATCTTTGGTGACGTGGAACAAGTGCACGGTCGTTACCACGTTTGGAGTCGATGGTAATCTCGTCGCACGTTCGATGCACGACTTTCGGGAAGCGCACCACGGGTGTGCAAAAAATTTTGTTGCGCCGGATGCTTATCTTAGGTGATGTGGAACAAGTGCACGATCGTTACCACGTTTGGAGTCGGTGGTAATGTCGTCGCACGCTCGATGCACGGCTTTCGGGAAGCACACCAGAAGTGTGCAAAAAAAATTTTGTTGCACCGGATGCCCATCTTAGTGACGTGGAACAAGTGCACGGTCGTTACCACGTTTGGAGACAGTGGTAATGTCGTCGCACGTTGGATGCACGGCTTTCGGGAAGCACACCAGAAGTGTGCAAAAAAATTTTGTTGCACCGGATGCCCATCTTAGGTGACGTGGAACAAGTGCACGCCGTTACCACGTTTGGAGTCGGTGGTAATCTCGTCGCACGCTCGATGCACAGCTTTTCGGGAAGCGCACCACAAGTGTGCAAAAAAATTTTGTTGCATCGGATGCTCATCGTTGGTGACGTGGAACAAGTGCACGGTCGTTACCACGTTTGGAGTCTGTGGTAATCTCGCCGCACGCTCGATGCACGACTTTCGAAGCGCACCACAGTGTGCAAAAAATTTTGTTGCGCCCGATGCTTATCTTAGGTGATGTGGAACAAGTGCACGCGTCGTTACCACGTTTGGAGTCGGTGGTAATGTCGTCACACGCTCGATGCACGGCTTTTCGGGAAGCACACCAAGTGTGCAAAAAATTTTGTTGCACCGGATGCTCATCTTAGGTGGCGTGGAACAAGTGCACGGTCGTTACCACGCTTGGAGTCGGTGGTAATCTCGTCGCACGCTCGATGCACGACTTTCGAAGCGCACCACAGGTGTGCAAAAAAATTTTGTTGTGCCGATGCTTATCTTAGGTGACGTGGAACAAGTGCACGCTGGTTACCACGTTTGGAGTCAATGGTAATGTCGCCGCACGCTTGATGCACGGCTTTCGGGGAAGCACACCGTAAGTGTGCAAAAAATTTGTTGCACCGGATGCTCATCTTAGGTGACGTGGAACAAGTGCACGGTCGTTACCACGTTTGGAGTCGGTGGTAATCTCGTCGCACGCTCGATGCACGCTTTTCGAAGCGCACCACAAGTGTGCAAAAAATTTTGTTGCATCGGATGCTCATCTTTGATGACGGGAACAAGTGCACGGTCGTTACCACGTTTGGAGTCGGTGGTAATCTCGTCGCACATTCGATGCACGGCTTTCGGGAAGCGCACCACAAGTGTACAAAAAAATTTTATTGCGCCAGATGCTTTTCTTAGGCGACGTGGAACAAGTGCACGTCGTTACCACGTTTGGAGCCGTGGTAATGTCGCCGCCGCGCTCGATGCATGACGTGGAACAAGTGCACGGTCGTTACCACGTTTGGAGTCGGTGGTAATGTCGTCGCGACGCTCGATGCACGGCTTTCGAATACACCGTAAGTGTGCAAAAAAATTTTGTTGCACCGGATGCTCATCTTAGGTGGCGTGGAACAAGTGCACGGTCGTTACCACGTTTGGAGTCGAGTGGTAATCTCGTCGCACGCGCTCGATGCACGACTTTCGGGAAGCGCACCACGTGTGCAAAAATTTTTGTTGTGCCGATGTTTATCTTAGGTGACGTGGAACAAGTGCACGGTCGTTACCACGTTTGGAGAGTCGGTTGTAATGTCGTCACACGCTTTGATGCACGGCTTTTCGAAGCACGCCAAAAAGTGTGCAAAAAATTTTGTTGCACCGGATGCTCATCTTAGGTGACGTGGAACAAGTGCACGGTCGTTACCACGTTTGGAGTCGGTGGTAATCTCGCCGCACGCTTCGATGCACGCTGAAGCACACCACAAGTGTGCAAAAAAATTTTGTTGCATCGGATGCTCATCTTTGGTGACATGGAACATGTGCCCGGTCGTTACCACGTTTGGAGTCGATGGTAATCTCGCCGCACGTTCGATGCACGACTTTCGAAGCGCAGCACAGGTGTGCAAAAAAATTTTATTGCGCCGGATGCTTATCTTAGGTGACGTGGAACAAGTGCACGTCGTTACCACGTTTGGAGTCGAGTGGTAATGTCGTCGCACGCTCGATGCACGGCTTTCGGGAAGCACACTAGAAGTGTGCAAAAAAATTTTGTTGCACCGGATGCTCATCTTAGGTGACGTGGAACAAGTGCACAGTCGTTACCACGTTTGGAGTCAGTGGTAATGTCGTCGCACGTTCGATGCACGGCTTTCAGAAAGCACACCAGAAGTGTGCAAAAAAATTTTGTTGCACCGGATGCTCATCTTAGGTGACGTGAAACAAGTGCACGGTCGTTACCACGTTTGGAGTCAGTGGTAATCTCGTCGCACGTTAGATGCACAGCTTTCGAAAAGCGCACCATAAGTGTGAAAAAAAAATTTGTTGCATCAGATGCTCATCTTTGGTGACGTGGAACAAGTGCACGATCGTTACCACGTTTGGAGTCAGTGGTACTCTCGTCGCACGTTCGATGCACGACTTTCGGAAAGCGCACCACAGGTGTGCAAAAAAATTTTGTTGCGCCAGATGCTTATCTTAGGTGATGTGGAACAAGTGCACAGTCGTTAACACGATTGGAGTCAGTGGTAATGTCGTCGCACGTTCGATGCACGGCTATCTGGAAGCACACCGAAGTGTGCAAAAAAAATTTTGTTGCACCGGATGCTCATCTTTAGGTGACGTGGAACAAGTGCACGGTCGTTACCACATTTGGAGTCAGTGTTAATCTCGTCGCATGTTCGATGCACAGCTTTCGGGACGCGCACCATAAGTGTGCAAAAAAAATTTGTTGCATCGATGCTCATCTTTGGTGACGTGGAACAAGTGCACGGTCGTTACCACGTTTGGAGTCAGTGGTAATCTCGTCGCACGCTCGATGCACGACTTTCGGGATGCGCACTACAGGTGTGCAAAAATTTTGTTGCGCCAGATGCTTATCTTAGGTGATGTGGAACAAGTGCACGATCGTTAACACGATTGGAGTCGGTGGTAATGTCGTCGCACGCTCGATGCACAGCTTTTCTCGCAGCACACCGAAGTGTGCAAAAAATTTTGTTGCACCGGATGCTCATCTTAGGTGATGTGGAACAAGTGCACGGTCGTTACCACGTTTGGTGTCGGTGGTAATCTCGGTCGCACGCTTCGATGCACAGCTTTTCGGGAAGCGCACCACAAGTGTGCAAAAAATGTTTGTTCAATCGGATGCTTATCTTTGGTGACGTGGAACAAGTGCACGGTCGTTACCACGTTTGAGTCGGGTGGTAATCTCGTCGCACATTCGATGCACGACTTTCGGAAAGCGCTCCACAGGTGTGCAAAAGAATTTTGTTGCGCCCGATGCTTATCTTAGGTGACGTGGAACAAGTGCACGCTTGTTACCACGTTTGGAGTCGATGGTAATGTCGCCGCACGCTTCGATGCACGGCTTTTCGGAAGCACACCGTAAGTGTGCAAAAAATTTTGTTGCACCGTGATGCTCATCTTAGGTGATGTGGAACAAGCGCACGGTTGTTACCACGTTTGGAGTCGATGGTAATCTCCGCACGCTCGATGCACAGCTTTTCGAAGCGCACCATAAGTGTGCAAAAAATTTTGTTGCATCGATGCTCATCTTTGGTGACGTGGAACAAGTGCACGGTCGTTACCACGCTTGGAGTCGGTGGTAATCTCGTCGCACGCTCGATGCACGACTTTCGGGATGCGCACTACAGGTGTGCAAAAATTTTTGTTGCGCCCAGATGCTTATCTTAGGTGATGTGGAACAAGTGCCGCGATCGTTAACACGATTGGAGTCGGTGGTAATGTCGTCGCACGCTCGATGCACAACTTTTTTAAAGCACACCCAGTAAGTGTGCAAAAAATTTTGTTGCACCGGATGCTCATCTTAGGTGATGTGGAACAAGTGCACGGTCGTTACCACGCTTTGGTGTCGGTGGTAATCTCGTCGCACGCTCGATGCACAGCTTTTCGAAGCGCACCACAAGTGTGCAAAAATTTTTGTTGCATCGGATGCTTATCTTTGGTGACGTGGAACAAGTGCACGGTCGTTACCACGTTTGAGTCGGTGGTAATCTCGTCGCACATTCGATGCACGACTTTCGAAAGCGCCCCACAGGTGTGCAAAAGAATTTTGTTGCGCCAGATGCTTATCTTAGGTGACGTGGAACAAGTGCACGCTTGTTACCACGTTTGGAGTCGGTGGTAATGTCGTCGCACGCTCGATGCACGGCTTTTGGGGAAGCACACCAGAAGTGTGCAAAAAATTTTGTTGCACCAGATGCTCATCTTAGGTGATGTGGAACAAGCGCACGGTTGTTACCACGTTTGAGTCGATGGTAATCTCGCCGCACGCTCGATGCACAGCTTTCGAAGCGCACCATAAGTGTGCAAAAAATTTTGTTGCATCAGATGCTCATCTTTGGTGACGTGGAACAAGTGCACGGTCGTTACCACGTTTGGAGTCGATGGTAATCTCGT
The DNA here is from genome assembly GCA_015844335.1 of Chrysopogon serrulatus. Classification (NCBI taxonomy): domain Eukaryota; kingdom Viridiplantae; phylum Streptophyta; class Magnoliopsida; order Poales; family Poaceae; genus Chrysopogon; species Chrysopogon serrulatus. The sequence continues at coordinate 38,602 of JADLZL010007475.1, read as the reverse complement.
CGCACGCTTCGATGCACGACTTTCGAGAAGCGCACCACAGGTGTGCAAAAAAAAACTTTGTTGCGCCAGATGCTTATCTTAGGGGATGTGGAACAAGTGCACGTCGTTAACACGATTGGAGTCAGTGGTAATGTCTTCGCACGCTTCGATGCACGGCTTTCGGGAACCACACCGGAAGTGTGCAAAAAAATTTTGTTGCACCGGATGCTCATCTTAGGTGACGTGGAACAAGTGCACGGTCGTTACCACGTTTGGAGTCGTGGTAATCTCGTCGCACGCTTCGATGCACAGCTTTTCGGGGAGCGCACCACAAGTGTGCAAAAAAATTTTGTTGCATCGGATGCTCATCATTGGTGATGTGGAACATGTGCACGGTCGTTACCACGTTTGGAGTCGGGTAATCTAGTCGCACATTCGATGCACGGGCTTTTCGGGAAGCACACCAGAAGTGTGCAAAAAAATTTTGTTGCACCGGATGCTCATCTTAGGTGACGTGGAACAAGTGCACGGTCGTTACCACGTTTGGAGTCAGTGGTAATCTCGTCGCACGTTCGATGCACGGCTTTCGAAGCACACCGTAAGTGTGCAAAAAAATTTTGTTGCACCGGATGCTCATCTTAGGTGACGTGGAACAAGTGCACGGTTGTTACCACGTTTGGAGTCAGTGGTAATCTCGTCGCACGCTAGATGCACAGCTTTCGGAAAGCGCACCATAAGTGTGAAAAAAAATTTTGTTGCATCAGATGCTCATCTTTGGTGACTTGGAACAAGTGCACGATCGTTACCACGTTTGGAGTCAGTGGTAATCTCGTCGCACGTTCGATGCACGACTTTCGGAAAGCGCACCACAGGTGTGCAAAAGAATTTTGTTGCGCCAGATGCTTAACTTAGCTGACGTGGAACAAGTGCACAGTCGTTACCACGTTTGGAGTCAATGGTAATGTCGTCGCACGTTCGATGCACGGCTTTCGGGAAGCACACCAGAAGTGTGAAAAAAAATTTTGTTGCACCGGATGCTCATCTTAGGTGACGTGGAACAAGTGCACGGTTGTTACCACGTTTGGAGTTAGTGGTAATCTCGTCGCACGTTCGATGCACAGCTTTCGGGAAGCGCACCATAAGTGTGCAAAAAAATTTTGTTGCATCAGATGCTCATCTTTGGTGACGTGGAACAAGTGTACGGTCGTTACCACGCTTGGAGTCAGTGGTAATCTCGTCGCACGTTCGATGCACGACTTTCGGGAAGCGCACCTCAGGTGTGCAAAAAAATTGTTGCGCCAGATGCTTATCTTAGGTGATGTGGAACAAGTGCACAGTCGTTAACACGATTGGAGTCAGTGGTAATGTCGTCGCACGTTCGATGCACGGCTTTCGGGAAGCACACCAGAAGTGCGCAAAAAAATTTTGTCGCACCGGATGCTCATCTTAGGTGACGTGGAACAAGTGCACGGTCATTACCACGTTTGGAGTCAGTGGTAGTCTCGTCGCACGTTCGATGCACAGCTTTCGGGAAGCGCACCACAAGTGTGCAAAAAAATTTTGTTGCACCGGATGCTCATCTTAGGTGACGTGAAACAAGTGCATGGTCGTTACCACGTTTGGAGTCAGTGGCAATCTCGTCGCACGTTAGATGCACAGCTTTCGGAAAGCGCACCATAAGTGTGAAAAAAATTTTGTTGCATCAGATGCTCATCTTTGGTGACGTGGAACAAGTGCACGATCGTTACCACGTTTGGAGTCGGTGGTACTCTCGTCGCGCGTTCGATGCACGACTTTTCGAAGCGCACCACAGGTGTGCAAAAAATTTTGTTGCGCCCGGATGCTTATCTTAGGTGATGTGGAACAAGTGCACGCCGTTAACATGATTGGAGTCGGTGGTAATGTCGTCGCACGTTCGATGCACGGTATCCGAAGCACACCGAAGTGTGCAAAAAAAATTTTGTTGCACGGATGCTCATCTTAGGTGACGATGGAACAAGTGCACGGTCGTTACCACGTTTGGAGTCGGTGTTAATCTCGTCGCATGTTCGATGCACAGCTTTCGGGAAGCGCACCATAAGTGTGCAAAAAAAATTTGTTGCATCAGATGCTCATCTTTGGTGACGTGGAACAAGTGCACGGTCGTTACCACGTTTGGAGTCAGTGGTAATCTCGTCGCACTTCGATGCACGACTTTCGGGATGCGCACTACAGGTGTGCAAAAAAATTTTGTTGCGCTAGATGCTTATCTTAGGTAATGTGGAACAAGTGCACAGTCGTTAACACGATTGGAGTCAGTGGTAATGTCGTCGCACGTTCGATGCACGGCTTTCTGGAAGCACACCAGAAGTGTGCAAAAAAATTTTGTTGCACCGGATGCTCATCTTAGGTGACGTGGAACAAGTGCACGGTCGTTACCACGTTTGGAGTCAGTGGTAATCTCGTCGCACGTTCGATGCACAGCTTTCGGGAAGCGCACCACAAGTGTGCAAAAAATTTTTGTTGCATCGGATGCTTATCTTTGGTGACGTGGAACAAGTGCACGGTCGTTACCACGTTTGGAGTCAGTGGTAATCTCGTCGCACATTCGATGCACGACTTTCGGAAAGCGCTCCACAGGTGTGCAAAAAAGAATTTTGTTGCGCCCGGATGCTTATCTTAGGTGACGTGGAACAAGTGCGCAGTTGTTACCACGTTTGGAGTCGATGGTAATGTCGTCGCACGCTCGATGCACGGCTTTTGGGAGGCACACCGAGAAGTGTGCAAAAAAACTTTGTTGCACCGGATGCTCATCTTAGGTGACGTGGAACAAGTGCACGGTCGTTACCACGTTTGGAGTCAGTGGTAATCTCGTCGCACGTTCGTTGCACAGTTTTCGGGAAGCGCACCACAAGTGTGCAAAAAAATTTTGTTGCATCGGATGCTCATCTTTGGTGACGTGGAACAAGTGCACGGACGTTACCACATTTGGAGTCAGTAGTAATCTCATCGCACGTTCGATGCACGACTTTCGGGAAGCGCACCACAGGTTTACAAAAAAAAATTTATTGCTCCAGATGCTTATCTTAGGTGACGTGGAACAAGTGCACAGTCGTTACCACGTTTGGAGTCAGTGGTAATGTCGCCGCACGCTCGATGCACGGCTTTTCGGGAAGCACACCGTATGTGCAAAAAAAATTTGTTGCACCGGTTGCTCATCTTAGGTGACGTGGAACAAGTGCACGGTCATTACCACGTTTGGAGACAGTGGTAACCTCATCGCACGTTCGAGGCACGACTTTCGAAAAGCGCACCACAGGTGTGCAAAAAAATTTTGTTGCGCCAGATGCTTATCTTAGGTGACGTGGAACAAGTGCACAATCGTTACCACGTTTGGAGTCAGTGGTAATGTCGTCGCACGCTCGATGCACGGCATTCGGGAAGCACACCGAAGTGTGCAAAAAAATTTTTGTTGCACCGATGCTCATCTTAGGTGACGGGAACAAGTGCACGGTTGCTACCATGTTTGGAGTCGGTGGTAATCTCGTCGCACGTTCGATACATAGCTTTTCGGAAAGCGCACCACAAGTGTGCAAAAAATTTTGTTACATCGGATGCTCATCTTTGGTGACGTGGAACAAGTGCACGGTCGTTACCATGTTTGGAGTCGGTGGTAATCTCGTCACACGCTCGATGCACGACTTTCGGAAGCGCACCACAGGTGTGCAAAAAATTTTGTTGCGCTAGATGCTTATCTTAGGTGATGTGGAACAAGTGCACAGTCGTTACCACGTTTGGAGTCGGTGGTAATGTCGTCGCACGCTCGATGCACGGCTTTCGGGAAGCACACCAGAAGTGTGCAAAAAATTTTTGTTGCACCGGATGCCCATCTTAGGTGACGTGGAACAAGTGCACAGTCGTTACCACGTTTGGAGTCCGTGGTAATCTCGTCGCACGCTCGATGCACAGCTTTTCGGGAAGCGCACCACAAGTGTGCAAAAAAATTTGTTGCATCGGATGCTCATCGTTGGTGACGTGGAACAAGTGCACGGTCTTTACCATGTTTGGAGTCTGTGGTAATCTCGTCGCACGTTCGATGCACGACTTTCGGGAAGCGCACCACAGGTGTGCAAAAAAATTTTGTTGCGCCAGATGCTTATCTTAGGTGATGTGGAACAAGTGCACAGTCGTTACCACGTTTGGAGTCGGTGGTAATGTCGCCGCACGTTCGATGCACGGCTTTTGGGAAGCACACCGAAGTGTGCAAAAAATTTTGTTGCACCGGATGCTCATCTTAGGTGACGTGGAACAAGTGCACGGTCGTTACCACGTTTGGAGTCAGTGGTAATCTCGTCGCACGTTCGATGCACGACTTTCGGGAAGCGCACCACAGGTGTGCAAAAAAATTTTGTTGTGCCAGATGCTTATCTAAGGTGACGTGGAACAAGTGCACCGTCGTTACCACGTTTGGAGTCAATGGTAATGTCGTCGCATGTTTGATGCACGGCTTTTCGGAAGCACACCGAAGTGTGCAAAAAAATTTGTTGCACCGGATGCTCATCTTAGGTGACGTGGAACAAGTGCACGGTCGTTACCACGTTTGGAGTCGGTGGTAATCTCGTCGCACGCTCGTTGTACGCTTTCGGAAGCGCACCACAAGTGTGCAAAAAATTTTGTTGCATCGGATGCTCATCTTTGGTGACGTGGAACAAGTGCACGGACGTTACCACATTTGGAGTCGATGAGTAATCTCATCGCACGTTCGATGCACGACTTTCGGGAAGCGCACCACAGGTTTACAAAAAAAATTTTATTGCTCCAGATGCTTATCTTAGGTGACGTGGAACAAGTGCACAGTCGTTACCACGTTTGGAGTCAGTGGTAATGTCGTCGCACGTTCGATGCACGGCTTTCGGGAAGCACACCAGAAGTGTGCAAAAAAAATTTTGTTGCACCGGTTGCTCATCTTAGGTGACGTGGAACAAGTGCACGGTCATTACCACGTTTGGAGACAGTGGTAACCTCATCGCACGTTCGAGGCACGACTTTCGAAAAGCGCACCACAGGTGTGCAAAAAAATTTTGTTGCGCCAGATGCTTATCTTAGGTGACGTGGAACAAGTGCACAATCGTTACCACGTTTGGAGTCAGTGGTAATGTCGTCGCACGTTCGATGCACGGCATTCGGGAAGCACACCAGAAGTGTGCAAAAAATTTTTGTTGCACCGGATGCTCATCTTAGGTGACGTGGAACAAGTGCACGGTTGCTACCATGTTTGGAGTCAGTGGTAATCTCGTCGCACGTTCGATACATAGCTTTCGGAAAGCGCACCACAAGTGTGCAAAAAAATTTTGTTACATCGGATGCTCATCTTTGGTGACGTGGAACAAGTGCACGGTCGTTACCATGTTTGGAGTCAGTGGTAATCTCGTCACACGTTCGATGCACGACTTTCGGGAAGCGCACCACAGGTGTGCAAAAAAATTTTGTTGCGCTAGATGCTTATCTTAGGTGATGTGGAACAAGTGCACAGTCGTTACCACGTTTGGAGTCAGTGGTAATGTCGTCGCACGTTCGATGCACGGCTTTCGGGAAGCACACCAGAAGTGTGCAAAAAAATTTTGTTGCACCGGATGCCCATCTTAGGTGACGTGGAACAAGTGCACAGTCGTTACCACGTTTGGAGTCTGTGGTAATCTCGTCGCACGTTCGATGCACAGCTTTCGGGAAGCGCACCACAAGTGTGCAAAAAAAATTTGTTGCATCGGATGCTCATCGTTGGTGACGTGGAACAAGTGCACGGTCTTTACCATGTTTGGAGTCTGTGGTAATCTCGTCGCACGTTCGATGCACGACTTTTCGAAGCGCACCACAGGTGTGCAAAAAATTTTGTTGCGCCGGATGCTTATCTTAGGTGATGTGGAACAAGTGCACGTCGTTACCACGTTTGGAGTCGGTGGTAATGTCGTCGCACGCGTTCGATGCACGGCTTTCGGGAAGCACACCGTAAGTGTGCAAAAAAATTTTGTTGCACCGGATGCTCATCTTAGGTGGCGTGGAACAAGTGCACGGTCGTTACCACGTTTGGAGTCAGTGGTAATCTTGTCGCACGTTCGATGCACGACTTTCGGGAAGCGCACCACGGTGTGCAAAAAATTTTGTTGTGCCGGATGCTTATCTAAGGTGACGTGGAACAAGTGACCGTCGTTACCACGTTTGGAGTCAATGGTAATGTCGTCGCACGTTTGATGCACGGCTTTCGGGAAGCACACCCAGAAGTGTGCAAAAAAATTTGTTGCACCGGATGCTCATCTTAGGTGACGTGGAACAAGTGCACGGTCGTTACCACGTTTGGAGTCGGTGGTAATCTCGTCGCACGCTCGATGCACGCTTTCGGGAAGCGCACCACAAGTGTGCAAAAAAATTTTGTTGCATCGGATGCTCATCTTTGGTGACGTGGAACAAGTGCACGGTCGTTACCACGTTTGGAGTCGGTGGTAATCTCGTCGCACGCTCGATGCACGGCTTTTCGAAGCGCACCACAAAGTGTGCAAAAAAATTTTATTGCGCCAGATGCTTTTCTTAGGTGACGTGGAACAAGTGCACAGTCGTTACCACGTTTGAGTCGATGGTAATGTCGCCGCCGCGTTCGATGCACGACGTGGAACAAGTGCACGGTCGTTACCACGCTTGGAGTCGATGGTAATGTCGTCGCACGCTTCGATGCACGGCTTTCGAACACACACCGAAGTGTGCAAAAATTTTGTTGCACCGGATGCTCTTCTTAGGTGGCGTGGAACAAGTGCACGGTCGTTACCACGTTTGGAGTCGGTGGTAATCTCGCCGCACGCTCGATGCACTTTTTTCGAAGCGCACCACAGGTGTGCAAAAAATTTTGTTGTGCCGATGCTTATCTTAGGTGACGTGGAACAAGTGCACAGTCGTTACCACGTTTGGAGTCAGTGGTAATGTCGTCGCACGTTTGATGCACGGCTTTCGGAAAGCACGCCAAAAGTGTGCAAAAAAATTTTGTTGCACCGGATGCTCATCTTAGGTGACGTGGAACAAGTGCACGGTCGTTACCACGCTTGAGTCGATGGTAATCTCGTCGCACGTTCGATGCACAGTTTTCGGGAAGCACACCACAAGTGTGCAAAAATATTTTGTTGCATCGGATGCTCATCTTTGGTGACATGGAACAAGTGCCCGGTCGTTACCACGTTTGGAGTCAGTGGTAATCTCGTCGCACGTTCGATGCACGACTTTCGGGAAGCGCAGCACAGGTGTGCAAAAAAAATTTTGCGCCGATGCTTATCTTAGGTGACGTGGAACAAGTGCACGCACGTCGTTACCACGTTTGGAGTCGGGTGGTAATGTCGCCGCACGCTTCGATGCACGGCTTTTCGGGAAGCACACTAGAAGTGTGCAAAAAAAAATTTGTTGCACCGGATGCTCATCTTAGGTGACGTGGAACAAGTGCACGCGGTCGTTACCACGTTTGGAGTCGAGTGGTAATGTCGCCGCACGTTCGATGCACGGCTTTTTCTAGCACACCGAAGTGTGCAAAAAATTTTGTTGCACCGGATGCTCATCTTAGGTGACGTGAAACAAGTGCATGGTCGTTACCACGTTTGGAGTCGGTGGTAATCTCGTCGCACGCTCGATGCACGCTTTTGGGAAGCGCACCACAAGTGTGCAAAAAATTTTGTTGCATCGGATGCTCATCTTTGGTGACGTGGAACAAGTGCACGGTCGTTACCACGTTTGGAGTCGATGGTAATCTCGCCGCACGTTCGATGCATTACTTTTCGAAGCGCACCACGGTGTGCAAAAAAATTTATTGCGCCGGATGCTTATCTTAGGTGACGTGGCACAAGTGCACAATCGTTACCACGTTTCGAGTCGCTGGTAATGTCGCCGCACGCTTGATGCACGGCTTTCGGAAGCACACCAGAAGTGTGCAAAAAAATTTGTTGCACCGATGCTCATCTTAGGTGACGTGGAACAAGTGCACGGGTCGTTACCACGTTTGGAGTCGGTGGTAATCTCGCCGCACGCTCGATGCACAGCTTTTCGGGAAGCGCACCACAAGTGTGCAAAAAATTTTTGTTGCATCGGATGCTCATCTTTGGTGACGTGGAACAAGTGCACGGTCGTTACCACGTTTGGAGTCGGTGGTAATCTCGTCGCACGCGTTCGATGCACGGCTTTTCGGGAAGCGCACCACAAGTGTGCAAAAAAATTTTATTGCGCCGGATGCTTTTCTTAGGTGACGGGAACAAGTGCACAGTCGTTACCACGTTTGGAGTCGGGCGGTAATGTCGTCGCGCACGTTTGATGCACGACGTGGAACAAGTGCACGGTCGTTACCACGTTTGGAGTCGGTGGTAATCTCGTCGCACGCTCGATGCACGGCTTTTTCGGGAAGCACACCACAAGTGTGCAAAAAATTTTGTTGCATCGGATGCGCATCTTTGGTGACGTGAAACAAGTGCACGGTCGTTACCACGTTTGGAGTCGGTGGTAATCTCGTCGCACGTTCGATGCACGACTTTTTTGGAAGCGCACCACAAGTGTGCAAAAAAATTTTATTGCGCCAGATGCTTTTCTTAGGTGACGTGGAACAAGTGCACGGTCGTTACCACGTTTGGAGTCGATGGTAATGTCGCCGCACGCTCGATGCACGGCTTTCGAAGCACACCAGAAGTGTGCAAAAAATTTTGTTGCACCGGATGCTCATCTTAGGTGGCGTGGAACAAATGCACGGTCGTTACCACGTTTGGAGTCGTGGTAATCTCGCCGCACGCTCGATGCACGACTTTCGGGAAGCGCACCACGTGTGAAAAAAAAATTTTGTTGTGCCGATGCTTATCTTAGGTGACGTGGAACAAGTGCACGCCGTTACCACGCTTTGGAGTCGGTGGTAATGTCATCGCACGCTTGATGCACGGCTTTTCGAGAAGCACACCGAAGTGTGCAAAAAAATTTTGTTGCACCGGATGCTCATCTTAGGTGACGTGGAACAAGTGCACGGTCGTTACCACGCTTGGAGTCGGTAATCTCGTCGTACATTCGATGCACGCAGTTTTCGAAGCGCACCACAAGTGTACAAAAAATTTTGTTGCATCGGATGCTCATCTTTAGTGACGTGGAACAAGTGCACGGTCGTTACCACGTTTGAAGTCTGTGGTAATCTCGCCGCACGCTCGATGCACGACTTTCGAAGCGCACCACAGGTTTACAAAAAAATTTATTGCTCCGTATGCTTATCTTAGGTGACGTGGAACAAGTGCACAGTCGTTACCACGTTTGGAGTCAGTGGTAATGTCGTCGCACGTTCGATGCACGGCTTTCGGGAAGCACACCAGAAGTGTGCAAAAAAATTTTGTTGCACCGGATGCTCATCTTAGGTGACGTGGAACAAGTGCACGGGCCGTTACCACGCTTTGGAGTCGAGTGGTAATCTCGTCGCACGCTTCGATGCACAACTTTCGGGAAGCGCACCACGGTGTGCAAAAAAATTTTGTTGCGCCGATGCTTATCTTAGGTGACGTGGAACAAGTGCACGATCGTTACCACGTTTGAGTCTGTGGTAATGTCATCGCACGTTCGATGCACGGCTTTCGGGAAGCACACCAGAAGTGTGCAAAAAAATTTTGTTGCACCGGATGCTCATCTTAGGTGACGTGGAACAAGTGCACGGTTGTTACCACACGTTTGGAGTTAGTGGTAATCTCGTCGCACGTTCGATGCACAGCTTTTCGGGAAGCGCACAAGTGTGCCAAAAAATTTTGTTGCATCGGATGCTCATCTTTGGTGACGTGGAACAAGTGCACGGTCGTTACCACGTTTGGAGTCGATGGTAATCTCGTCGCACGCTCGATGCACGACTTTCTAGAAGCGCACCACGGGTGTGCAAAAAATTTTGTTGCGCCAGGATGCTTATCTTAGGTGATGTGGAACAAGTGCACAGTCGTTACCACGTTTGGAGTCGGTGGTACTGCTGCCGCACGCTCGATGCACGGCTTTCGGGAAGCACACTAGAAGTATGCAAAAAAAATTTTGTTGCACCGATGCTCATCTTAGGTGACGTGGAACAAGTGCACGGTCGTTACCACGTTTGGAGTCAGTGATAATCTCGTCGCACGCTTGATGCACAGCTTTTTAGAAGCGCACCACAAGTGTGCAAAAGAATTTTGTTGCATCGGATGCTCATCTTTGGTGACGTGGAACAAGTGCACCGCCGTTACCACGTTTGGAGTCGGTGGTAATCTCGCCGCACGCTCGATGCACGACTTTCGGGAAGCACACCACAAGTGTGCAAAAAAATTTTATTGCGCAAGATGCTTATCTTAGGTGACGTGGAACAAGTGCACGTCGTTACCACGTTTGGAGTCGATGGTAATGTCATCGCACGCTCGATGCACGGCTTTCGGGAACACACCGAAGTGTGCAAAAAAATTTTGTTGCACCGGATGCTGATCTTAGGTGGCGTGGAACAAGTGCACGGTCGTTACCACGTTTGGAGTCAGTGGTAATCTCGTCGCACGTTCGATGCACGACTTTCGGAAAAGCACCACAGGTGTGCAAAAAATTTTTGTTGTGCCAGATGCTTATCTTACGTGACGTGGAACAAGTGCACAGTCATTACCATGTTTGGAGTCAGTGGTGACAGCTCTGACCAGGCCTTTGTATTCCACCACGTTGAGGTTGGTGTTTCCATAGAGCTTTTGGTGGCCTTCCCCTGACTACCATTTCCCAGTCTCTTCGATAGTCGGAAAGGTACTGCTGCTCCGAAGTAAGTAAAGTTTAGTGAGCCTGAATCTTGGTCATTTAGCTTACCTTGATTCTTTCTAGTTCACTTCTCGTTCCCCCATGGAAATCGATACCTAGGAATACTCCGGGTGAAAGCTACAGCGGTATCCGTGCGCTTGCGGATTTATCTGTTTGTGTTAACAAATACCAACAGTGGCAGAGGCCCGAGTCGAACTTTTCAACTCGAGATTGCTAAGGACGGCCTGCCTATGGATCTGGAGATTTCTCGCTCTCTTGAATCTGAGAGGGAGGGAAGTATCCTCAGACGGCTCTCTCTCCTTAGAGCCTGAGGCCTGGTCGTTAGGGACTGGCATAGGAGCCTTGTCCTTGTGCATGAGGCCCTTAGCGAAGCCGCCACTAGGCTTGGGGACGCCCACTATTGTATAGCTATGACTAATGACTGGACTGCTAGGACCGCTAGATGTGCCCGAAGGCGGTACAACAGAAACCCTAGGACGACTTGGTTCTGCTGTTATTGCTGTCGTTGGCCTTGGTCCTAGTATGCCGGTAGTCGGCTACTTGGCCGTCTTGTCCACGCTTACGCCAAGCCTCTTGGCGATCCATGCTCGGGCAGTGCCTGAACCTCCCTTGGCTGCTTTGCTCCCTGTGCTAGCCGTACTGCTAGCATCGCTAGCCGGGGGCATGATGGCTAGCGGTGCCACCATGATAGCTTCAGCCTCCTCCTGCACGAACGAACTCTCTAGGGGCACATAGACTGGTCCTTGCACACTCTCTAGACTAAGATCTGTGTTGGTGGCATGGTAGAGAGCAAGAGCATGGTTGCTGGCCATGGTTGGAGAGGGGAGAGAGCAAGCTCAAGTATAGGTGTAAGAAGGAGAGATGCTTGAGCTTGTGTGGAGAGAAGGAGAGGCCTAGGGGGTCCTTATATATCTTTTTCTGGATGTGCAATGGCCGACACCGCCATGGGTACCATCACTCAGCTCATCAAGATTGATTGGGTGAAGATCAGGGGCGAGAGGGGCCAGGCGCAGTGCGCCCACACCCCTGGCACGACCCCCCTCGATGCCCTTTCGGCCAGATACAGCATGCAGAGTTTGAATTTCAAATATGATGGAGATTTTCATAATTGCGCTGTTTGATGGCCGGGATGGACAAGATATTCTCACTTTTATGTATTTTAGAAACTAATTTTGATTAAATTTTTATGCAAAGTTTAAATTTTAAGCATGACAATTATTTATGAGTATGAATAAATAGTAAAAAATCATGCTTCAGTGAGGGTAATTTGGTAAATAAAAAAGATTTTAAACTATCACACTCAATTTACCATTCATCATTGTTGTTTTATTTTATTATTGCTATTTTTTTAGATAGAATGTTTATGATGAAGCAATTAAATCTATTCTATCTATTTCTTGATTATCATCGGGAGAGGGTTCTATGAAAAATTTTAAGCAATGAAGTGTTGATGATGGTGTATGGTCCCTTCCATTTACTTCGTAATTTTCCTGCACCGAATAATTTTACCTTTGAGTTGAATAGTAGTACTTTGTCGCCTTGTTTGAAGTCCTTGAGCTTGATTCGGTGGTCGTGCCATCTCTTGGTTCTCTTCTTGTATATTCTGGCACCGTGGTATGCCTTCTCCCGCCATTATTCTAACTCAGCTATTTGTTTCTGCCTGTTTTTGCTAGCTAGCTTGACATCCATGTTCCAACTCTTGATTGCCCAGTAGGCTCGATGTTAGAGCTCCACCAGTAGATGACATCTTTTTTCCCATACACGAGTTGGAATGGAGACATGCCAATGGGGTTTTGTAGGCTGTTCGGTATGCCCAGAGTGCATCAGGTAGCTTGTTCTTCCATCCCTTCCCCATCTAATTGATAGTCTTTTACAGGATGTTCTTGATCTATTTGTTGGATGTTTTGGCCTGCCCACTGGTCTGTGGATGGTAGGGTGTTGCAATGTTATGTTTGGCACCAAGCTCTTTGAGGAAGTTTCTGAATGTTTGATCAATGAAGTGTGACCCCCCGTCACTTATCACCATCCGAGTTGTTCCAAACCGGGGAAAAATCACTTCATGGAACATGTTTCTTGCATGCTTGGCGTCTGCTGATTTGCATGCTATTGCCTCCACACATTTGGAGACGTAGTCAACAGCCACGAGAATGTACTCACAATCATAGGAATTTTGGAATGGTCCCATGAAGTCAATGCCCTATACATCAAATATTTCTATTTGAAGGTTATAGTGTAGGGACATTGCATTGCGAGATGTGGTGTTGCCTTGAAACTAACACTTTCAAAGATCTTCGGATAAATTCCTTGGTGTCCTCATACATCGTCGGCCAGAAGAATCCACACTGCCAAATTTTGGCTTGTGTACCGGAAACTCCATAATGACCTCTGTATGATGCTGCATGGCATTTCTCAATAATTTGCATTCCCTCAGCTGTTGGTACACATCTTCTTAGTAGCCCATCCACATAGACTCGGTACAGGTAAGGTGCATCCCATAGGTGTTGCCTGCTCTCTACTTGTAATTTTCTTCTATTTTCCCCAGGTGGTACATAGCCGGTGACCATGTAGTTGACTATGTTTGCATACCACGGGCTGATGTCTGTCACCTTGAGCAGCATGTCGTCGTGTAGGAAGTCATTGATTGGTGGTTCCTGCATGTTAGTGACTTGCACACGCGACAAATAATCAGCAACACTGTTCTCTACTCCCTTTTTATCTTTTATTTCTATATCGAATTCATGGAGTAAGAGAATCCATCTTATTAGCCTAGGTTTCACTTCTTTCTTAGTCAGCAAGTATTTGAGAGCAGCATGATCGGTGTGAACAATTATTTTAGATCCAACTAAGTAAGAGCGAAGCTTCTCAATAGCAAAGACTACGGCTAGGAGCTATGCATAGTTAAGCTGAGCTTGATGCATCCGGCCCAGTGGGGTTGGATGAAAAGCCCGACACACCGATCCGGATTCCCTCGAATCCTGCAATCTTAGCACCGACAAATTAAAATTACGACGCACCGATCCGGCTACAACGCCACTAGGGCCTCTTGTTGCGCCTCGGCAATCCTAGCACCGCACTTCGGCGCACCCCTTCCAGAAAAGGCCCAATCGCCCCAAAAGACTAGTCCGATGGGGGAAGGGTGGCTCTCCCTTTTTAAGGTGGCTTCCTCCTCCCAAGCTAAGCAAGGTGGGAGTATTTAGAGGCTCACACGGTCGCCGCCTCGACTACAACCGGGCCACTTGGCCCATTGTTGCGTCTTTGCCAGCGGGTAATAGTGGAGGATGTCCTCATCATTCCCACCCCTTAAACAAGGGCCCCAGCTCGATACCAAATGATGCATCCGGCCCGGGTGGGGTTGGATGAAAAGCCCGACACACCGATCCGGATTCCCCGAATCCCCCAATCTTAGCACCGACGGTAAAATTAAATTACGACGCACCGATCCGGCTACAACGCCACTAGGGCCTCTTGTTGCGCCTCGGCAATCTTAGCACCGCGCCGGGCGCACCCCTTCCAGAAAAGGCCCAATCGCCCCAAAAGACTAGTCCGATGGGGGAAGGGTGGCTCTCCCTTTTAAGGTGGCTTCGTCCTCCCAAGCTAAGCAAGGTGGGAGTATTTAGAGGCTCACACGGTCGCCGCCCGACTACAACTGGGCCACTTGGCCCATTGTTGCGTCTTTGCCAGCGGGTAATAGTGGAGGATGTCCTCATCAGAGCTCCTATCAAAGTCTTACTAGCGTAGGCTATAGCGTGATCTTTCTTATATTTTGTTTGCCCTAGGACTGTGCCAACCGCGTAGTCACTAGCATCACACATAATTTCAAATAGTAGTGTCCAATTAGAGGGTTGGATGATTGGAGCTGAGATGAGGGCTTTTTTAAGTGTGTGAAAAGCATCTAAGCACTCATCTGTGAACTCAAAAAGGGACATCTTTGGCTAACAAGTTGGTAAGGGGTCTAGAGATTTATGAAAATTCTTTGATAAACCTCCTATAAAAGCCTGCATGTCCTATGAAACTATGGATCCCTTTTACATTCACTGGGGGTGGTAGCTGTTCGATCACCTCGATCTTAGCCCTATTTACCTCGATCCCCCGTTCTGACACTAGGTGCCCTAAGACAATGCCGTCACGGACCATGAAATGACATTTTTCCTAGTTTAAAACGAGGTCCTTCTCTTGGCATCATTGCAAGACTTTGTCCAAATTTTCTAGACAATGATCGAAAGTTTTTCCATAGATTGAAAAGTCATCCATGAAAACATCCTTGATTTCCTCTATCATGTCGAGAAAAATGGACATCACACCATTGGAATGAAGTGGGTGCATTACACAACCCAAACGACATACGTCGATATGCATATGTTCTATACGGGCAAGTGAAAGTCGTCTTGCTTTGATCACGAGGGGTGGATGGGGATTTGATGATAACCCAAATACCCATCTAGGAAATAGAAGAAAGAGTGCTTCACCAACCGCTTCAACATTTCATCAATGAAGGGCGGTGGGGAAGTGGTCTTTCTTTGTGGCCGTGTTGAGTTTTCGGTAGTCTATACACATTCTCAACCCCGTGACGGTGCGTTGTGAGATTAACTTGTTTTTGCTATTTTCATCTACCGTTATACCACCTTTCTTTGGAACCACATGGACGGGGCTAACCCAATCGCTTGCGTGGTACGGGATAAATTATCCCTACATGAAGTTTTAACACCTTTCTTCATGACTTCCCTCATCGCATTATTTAGCCTTCGCCGAGGCTCTCGAGTGGGTGTGCTTGAAGGGTCTATCGAATGCGATGGGGTGCGGAGAGTCGGGCTAATTCCTTTAAATCTTGCAAGGAATACCCAAAGACGGGCCTATGCTTCTCTAAAATAGCAATGAGTTTGGATGTCTCCTCTTCGCTAAGCTTGTCACAAATGATAACAGGAGTTTCTTTATTGCCATTAAGGAAAGCATAGCGCAATCCGGTGGGTAGGGGTTTTAGCTCGATTGGAGGTTTTGTCAGGGCTTCCTCTTTAGGAAGTTCTGTGGTCTCGCCTAAATCGTCCTTTTCTTCTATAAAGAATTCAATGTCTTTTTCTAAGAATGATTACGGTGAGTCAAAGGGCATTGCCGACATAACTTCGATGGGCACATTAGCACAAGGGGGGTAGTTTGTGTTGACGGTGGATAGCGTCAACATTTCATATATGAAAAGGCATGAAACACACATCAATATCTAGAAGGCTAGGGTTTTATCTAACAATTTCCACGAGTTTTGGTGATTTATCAATTTTCAGGGACTAATCTAGAAAACACTGAAAAAGGGGCATAGCTACAAATATACATCATAGAATTATCAGCAACTCAGGAATACGTCAAACTACTCTAGAAGGATCCAGAAGACACCGGAGGGAAGGGGAGGAGGAGCCACCTCCAGGTGGGGCCGGCCGGCCCCACCACCCAGGCCGGGCGGCCTCCCCCTATGGGACCCACCTGTTGTGGCAGAACCTTCTAAATTATATGGCCCACAAGCACCTGACATTGTCCTTAAGACCTCCGCTCGGCTATGCTTGTACACCACATAACCTAGATTGTTCCGTCGGGTAGATCCCCGATAAACCACGATTCCTCCAGGATCGATACTTACAGAGAGACATCACAGTATTACAATAGTTTTCATATACAAATACCAGAGTAGCGGAAGACTTACAATAACTTAATTTACAAACGATTTGATAAACTTATACAAACCAGTGTATCGTTATTACAAACAGCGGAAGTACCATTACTTAACCTTATTACAATCACACAACATAAGTGCCCTGCCCGAAGGCCACACAACCTATTCCTCAGCAGATTCTTCCTCGATCACCGTCATGCAACAAGGGTCGTAGCACACTTGTTCACACGGTTCACCTACAACAGGGGTTCAATAAACCCTGAGTACAAAAAGTACTCCACAAGACTTACCCGACTAAAAAAATTGGGGAGAAGACTCAGGGATGCTGGCTAATAGGAATCAAGGTGAGGCTTTAGCAAGATCAAGAGACACCTTTTGCGAAAAGAGACTAAGCCAATCCTTACTATAACAATCACTTGTCAAGCATGTAACGAATTCAAAACTTTCTAGTCTTACAACTTTCATCATTACTACGATGCTGGTGCAAGGATCAAGTCTCCCATATCGTGGAGCAACGACGATTCGAATCGCTTAATATACCCAGCTGGGGCTTCCTAGCCACACGATGTATGCAGGACCAAACATCTTACATACATCAACTCACGCTTGTATTTCTCCCTGCCAGAATGGGTCCTAGCCACGAGAGTACAGTACACCATCTCCCTACGCTGTCTGTACGTCGACAGTGCGCTCGTAGTGTGGGTACACGCTACTTCCCGTCCCGGTGTACATCCTCGTCAGGGATGGTACAAGGGAGCTTACCGCCATTAGCATGTGACTAGTACTATCCAATAACCTCATGATCCAAGGGCCAAGGCAACGAACGGTGCTTAACCGACTCACAAGTGGACGACACTACACCAGGGCTCTAGCCCATCCTGGTGCAAGTCACTCCACCCGGTCTCGATTTACTCATCATCATGCTCTTGTAGTGTATCCTTGACCCCGTCGGAACAAGGATAAACAACAAGCAACATCAGGTTTTCGTAACTTCCCTTCAGAGAGTATTGTTATCACACTTTTGAAAACAATTTCTTAAAACCTTATAATAGTAGCAAGGCTAAGCGTATACTAAGTATTTCGAAATCAAAACAGGTATTCAGGGGTAATATATCAAGGTACGATAAATGCATCAAAGTAGGATATCACACAACTCCTAACATCTAATGCATCATCTCAGGGAACATAAAATATAAAGCTTTTTCGAAATACAAGGAAATGTTTAAATGCATCCGGGGCTTGCCTTGGGGGCTCGACGAAGTGAGATTCCACTACACAAGTATCAAGATCAGATCCCACCTCCTCACGATGATCACCTCCCTCAAGAACAGGAGTTGGATCAACTCCTTCCTCAGGTCCGACAACTACACGACAGAGATGCATGATTACAATGCAGTAAATAAAAGAGCATGCAATAATGATGCAACGACAACTAATCTATCTTGAGTACAACTTTCCTTCACGGTAACATCGCATTACGGAAGTATAACTAACGTCGACGACGACGGACTAACTATACGCAATCAACATGAAATGCTGAAGGTCATTAGGGTTAATGACCTAGGGTCATCACTTAATCCCAAAATCAAGCAACCCTAATAGTGATTAATGTTAATTACTAATTTATTAACCATTTTCACAGTTGTTGAAAGCCACTAATTAACTTGTTAATTGGAGATTAACTAAACCCTAACTAATCAAAGAATTAATTAATTAAACATTAATTAATTAAGGTATTAATTAAGCATAATACAAAAAATTAGTCAAAACAGGATCAAACTTCATAATTAAGATCATCATCATCTAATTAGCACACAAAACAAATTTCATGATTTTTGGACTTATATTTCAATTATTAAAAATCATGGAAATAGCATTTATTAATTAAAAGAGCAATTTATAGCACAACTAAATTTTATTGGAAAACCAGAGTTAGCATTTTTCCTACATAGAGCATAGCACAGAGAGCATACATATATTTTTTGTTACATTTTTATCTGCCCAAATAAAATTATAACAAAAAGGTGAATATCAGCTTTTGGAAATTAAAAAGGAAAAAGGAAAATGTTTTCACTTCTCCCCGGGCTCCACTGTGCGGCCCAAATGGCCCGCACGGCCCGTTTTTCAGCGCGGCCTGCCCAGATGCGCGGCGTCTCTCCCTCTCTTGCTCCCGCTGACAGGCGGGGCCGGGGTGTCAGCCCGTCTTCTCCCTCATATCTCCGACCAACAAGCGGTGGCGGCCGGGCGACCGTTCTCCCCAACGACGACCTCTCCGACAAAACTAATCACACCACCGGACTCCTCTTCCCGAGACGCACCTAACGAGCTATCATACGCCTGCCTCACTCACCGGAGCTCGCATGGCGTCGACCATGGGGCTCGGCGGCACGCGGCGCTCTCTGCGCGAGCTCGTTCCATCTAGACGACGACGAGACAAAAGTAACCGATACTCGTGCATCATTTAGGGGCTCACCGAGGCTTCAAAACACCAAGGCGGTGGCTCTGGAGTGGACAGGAAGACGATGATCGATGGTGGCGGTGGGTTCGATGGCGTTCCCCGCCCCGAGCTCGTGTTCCGACGAGCCCGCAGTAGAGACAAAAAGGACAGATCGGTGAGCATCACGGGCGCAAGGCGAAGCTACGAGAAGAAACGGTGAGGCTAGAGGTGCCCGGAGCTGCGCTACTCACGGTGGAGTTTACGGCGCCGGCCGACTACCGGCCGTGGAGAAGAAAGCAACGGCTACGGCAATTCCGGTGATGTCAAGGAGCAGGGAATGGCTCAAACTGTGGCAGAACCTTCCAAATTATATGGCCCACAAGCACCTGACATTGTCCCTAAGACCTCTGTCAGCCATACTTGTGTACCACATAACTCAGAACGCTCTGTCGGGTGGAACCCCGATGAAACCACGATCCTCCAGGATCAACTTCTTACAAGATATTGTAGTATTACCACCATCTTATCCAAATAAAACAGAGTAGCGGAAGATTTGCAAAAGAAGATTACAACATTTGATCAGAGTTTGATTAAACAACACTTAACTAAATTTGCGGAAGTAAGAAGTAGATGTAGAACACCTGCAGGGGAACACCTCAAGTGAGAGATATTCGATCATGCCAAGCCCACTGGTATGACCGAAGTTAGCTTCACTAATCAGCACCTGCAACAGGGGTCAAAGAACCCTGAGTACAAAAAGTACTCCGCAAGACTTACCCGACCAAAAAGTGGGGAGAAGACTCAGGAATGCTGGCTAATAGGAATCAAGGTGAGGCTTTAGCAAGATCAAAAGACACTCTTTTGCGAAAAGAGACTAAGCCAGTCCTTACTTTAATAATCACTTGTCAAACACATGCCGGATTCAAAAACTTTCATTCTCACACTTTCATCATTACTACGATGCCGGGACTCGGATCACGGCTCCCATATCGTGGAGCACACGACGATTCGAATCGCTTCATATACCCAGCTGGGGCTTCCTAGCCACACGATGTATGCAGGACTCAACATCTTACATACATCAACTCAACGCTTAGACTTCTCCATACTAGAACGGGTGTACAGTACACCACCTCACTACGGCCGCTCGGTCACTTCGGCGGTGCGCATCGTAGGATGGGTACACGCTACTGTCCGTTCTAGTAACGAATAGTCCAAGTGGAGCTTACCGCCATTAGCATGCGACTAGTACTATCCAATAACCTCATGATCCCAGGGCCAAACAACGGACGGTCCTTAACCGACATAAGTGGACGACACTACACCAGGGCAATAGCCCCTCCTGATGCAAGTCACTCCACCGACGTCTCGATTTACTCATCATCATGTTCTTGTGGTGTACCCTTGACCCCGTCGGAACAAGGGTAGACGACAAGCAACATCAGGTTTTCATAAATTCCCTTCAGGGAGTATTGTTATCACACTTTTTAAAACAGTTTATCAAAACCCTACACTAGTAGCAGGCTAAGTGTATACTAAGCATTTCAAATCAAAACAGGTATACAGGGTAATATATCAAGGTACGGTAAATGCATCAAAGTAGGATAACACACAACTCCTACACCTAATGCATTATATCATCACATGAAATCAGAAAAACTTTCAAAAATACAAGGGCGGGTTTGAATGCATCCGGGGCTTGCTGCGTTGCGAAGAAGGTTAACTTGTTAGTCTTGACATCAAACTCGTCGTGGATTCACCTTGTCGGGGTTGGATCATCTGCGGATCTTCTTTGAAACTTGACCATCGCAACCCATCGCTCTCACGTGTAAACTATACGTAAAGGAATGATGCATGTTTAATGACATGACACGATGCGAGATGATGCAATATGGATGAGACAACTCAATTTATTATTATCTTGAGTACAACTTTCCTTCATGGTATAATGATGCTAAAAGATCATCATTAACATCGATGACGATGGACTAACGATACGCAAGCAACATAAAATGCCGAAGGTCATTTAGGATTAATGACCTAGGGTCATCACTCAATCCCAAACTCAAGCAACCCCTAATAGTGATTAAAGTTTAACTACTAATTTATTAACCATTTTTTTACAGTCGTTGAAAGCCGCTAATTACCACTATAAACATAATTTCGGTAACTCCCGCATGACATATGTCGAAATGACGAGATCAAGGAAACGACATGTGTTGAAACTAGAAAGACCGGGTAAGGCACATACATAAGCAAGGAAATCAAAGTTATATTAAGGTATTTGCTAAGCAAAAGATCCTTAGCAATTCGAGATACAGGACGAGATCAGTGGGATCTTAATAGCTATGTGACCAATAGCTATTGTTGGATTAAGGAAGGACATGTTACCTTTATTTTATATGACATGTATGATGCATGCTCGTCCTATACGTCTTTACGACGATAGTTAGCACACCACTCACAACTCACTATAGGGCAATACTTTATACTTATTCTTGCAGAGTTAAGACAGAGTACAGAAAGACTTCTGGCAGGGTTTTGTCGATGAAGCTGACTCTTCCTTGGACTTCTGTAAGAAGACTCGAAGACACTTCAATGTTGTTGCACGGGATTATCCAAAAGCCTTCTTTATAACTCACAGCATTTTGGAAAGATCGTAAGACAAGTTTTAACGTTGTTTCGTCAAAAACTTTTAATTGTAAATTTATTTTAAAGTTTTCGCACAGTAATACTACAAGTATCTTTGTAAGAATCGCCTCGATACCATTCTCGTGGGCGTAACCTTCCAAATTATATGGCCCACAAGCACCGACATTGTCCCTAAGACCTCTGTCGGCCATACTTGTGTACCACATAACTCGGAACGCCTGCGTCGGGTGGAACCCCGATGAAACCACGATCCTCCGGGATCAACTTCTTACAAGATATTGTAGTATTACCACCATCTTATCCAAATAAAAACAGTAGTAGCGGAAGATTTGCAAAAAGAAGATTACAACATTTGATCGAGTTTGATTAAACAACACTTAACTAAATTTGCGGAAGTAAGAAGTAGATGTAGAACACCCGCAGGGGAACACCTCAAGTGAGAGATATTCGATCATGCCAAGCCCACCGGGTATGACCGAAGTTAGCTTCACTAATCAGCACCTGCAATGGGGGTCAAAGAACCCCGAGTACAAAAAGTACTCCGCAAGACTTACCCGACCAAAAAGTGGGGAGAAGACTCGTGAATGCCGGCTAATAGGAATCAAGGTGAGGCTTTAGCAAGATCAAAAGACACTCTTTTGCGAAAAAGAGACTAAGCCAGTCCTTACTTTAATAATCACTTGTCAAACACATGCCGGATTCAAAAACTTTCATTCTCACACTTTCATCATTACTACGATGCCGGGACTCGGATCACGGCTCCCCATATCGTGGAGCACCACGACGATTCGAATCGCTTCATATACCCAAATTGGGCTTCCTAGCCACACGATGTATGCGGACTCAACATCTTACATACATCAACTCAACGCTTAGACTTCTCCATACTAGAACGGGTGTACAAAGTACACCACCTCACTACGGCCGCTCGGTCACTTCGGCGGTGCGCATCGTAGGATGGGTACACGCCACTGTCCGTTCTAGTAACGAATAGTCCAAGTGGAGCTTACCGCCATTAGCATGCGACTAGTACTATCCAATAACCTCATGATCCCAGGGCCAAACAACGGACGGTCCTTAACCGACATAAGTGGACGACACTACACCAGGGCAATAGCCCCTCCTGATGCAAGTCACTCCACCGACGTCTCGATTTACTCATCATCATGTTCTTGTGGTGTACCCTTGACCCCGTCGGAACAAGGGTAGACGACAAGCAACATCAGGTTTTCATAAATTCCCTTCAGGGAGTATTGTTATCACACTTTTTAAAACAGTTTATCAAAACCCTACACTAGTAGCAGGCTAAGTGTATACTAAGCATTTCGAAATCAAAACAGGTATACAGGGTAATATATCAAGGTACGGTAAATGCATCAAAGTAGGATAACACACAACTCCTACACCTAATGCATTATATCATCACATGAAATCAGAAAACTTTCAAAATACAAGGGCGGGTTTGAATGCATCCGGGGCTTGCCTGCGTTGCAGAGAAGGTTAACTTGTTAGTCTTGACATCAAACTCGTCGTGGATTCACCTTGTCAGGGTTGGATCACTGCGGATCTTCTTTGAAACTTGACCATCGCAACCCATCGCTCTCACGTGTAAACTATACGTAAAGGAATGATGCATGTTTAATGACATGACACGATGCGAGATGATGCAATATGGATGAGACAACTCAATTTATTATTATCTTGAGTACAACTTTCCTTCATGGTATAATGATGCTAAAAGATCATCATTAACATCGATGACGATGGACTAACGATACGCAAGCAACATAAAATGCCGAAGGTCATTTAGGATTAATGACCTAGGGTCATCACTCAATCCCAAACTCAAGCAACCCCTAATAGTGATTAAAGTTTAACTACTAATTTATTAACCATTTTTTTACAGTCGTTGAAAGCCGCTAATTACCTTGCTAATAAGAGATTGACCTATTACTACACCTGTAAAGATGGATCATACTAGCAGGATACGATCAAGCCATGGACCATAAGGGTGACATAGGTACATGGGCTTCAATCAATATCAAAAGCAAACAACTAAAAGAATCCTATTATTGCTACTTAACTCTTTTAATCATTTACTAATCAAGTGAGTAAACTCTATTACTAACTTTGCATGACATGCCATGGACCAGAGGGGATAGCTGATCCAAGGTCTTTAAACAGAACCACAAAACACTTAACAAATTAATAAGTTACTAATTGCTTAAGCAATTATTAATTAATTACTAAAGCATATAAATAAGGATAAAATTAAACTTCATCAAATTAATCCTAAACTTTGTGTGGAGGTTGATTATATCATAAAACAGTTACACAAAAATTTTCATGGTCATTGGATAATTATTTTGGTCTATAAAAAAATCATGGAAATAGCATTTATTAATTAAAAGAGCTAATTTTCAAACATGCAAAAACTATTCATTTTCAACATTTCATATTTTTTTTGCATAGAGCACATCATAACAAAATCACAGAATTAATTTCATATTTTTTAACATGTCTAATTATTGAGTTATGAAATTCACAAATTTCAGCTGAAAACAGAAAAAGAAAAAGACAAACACTGTAGCAAACTATTCATATGAGTCACGAGTTTTGCAGTTAGACCCTTGCCTTATGTTGAATTTGAGCGCGATGTCCTTCTGTCTTCTTCCATCGAACAAGCAGAACAGAGGAGGCGGGGAAACTCGCTGATTTCATCCGGAGGGAGATAGCCTAGCGGCCGGAGAGAGGCATGGCGGCCCTGCTGGGCATGTGCGCTCCCCTGGGAGCCCTTGGCTCGGCTGGAGGTAGCCCGCAGGCAGCCGGCCACGGGAGCAGGCAGTCCGCCGACGGCGGCTTCGCTGACCATGGGTTCCGGCGATGCACGGAGTTGGGGAAACGGTGCGCTAGGATCACGGGAGGGTGGCTACGGCGTTGAGGTGCTCGGCTTGGGCGGGGGGGGACCGGAGGGAGGAACGACGCTGGCCGCAAGCTTGGCAGCGGCATTCATGGTGAAGACGCCCGCGGCTGAGAGAAGAAAACGAGAAGACGGCGGCCAGCTGGGGCTTTTAAAGGCGAGGATGAAGCGACGAGAAGCGCCAGCAGCTGCTAGCGAACCGCCACCACAGCTACTACGTGCCACGGCGTGAAGAGGAGGCCAACCAGCCACGGCACTGACGACGGTAAGCAGCTGCATGGCTGCTGCCCTGCTCGGTACTGTTGCAGACTGAACCCCGAATTTTGCTTCCCTTTTTCTCTCAAATTTATGTGGCATCTCAAGCTGATGTAGTGGAGTGATTTGTAGAACGAAGTGAGCTATACAAATTTGGTTTAAGAATCATGGCTTGGTTCCTGATGGTTTGAAAGATAGAGATCAAAGAAAACACCTAGATCACCACTGTCCCTGATGAGTTCAGTTATTGAACTGAGCTGCAGTTCTGAAGTTCTGAATCTCAAACTTCTCCTTCTCTTTTCTCTCGATTTTGCAGGGTGGCTTGAGATGATGCAATGGAACAATTTGTAGAACAAAGTGAGCTCTACACGATTGATTCAAGAAGCAAGGGCTGGTTCTCAGTAGTTTAGGAGATAAGGATCAAGGAGGAGCCCCTGAATGCCACTGAAACCAAGTTTCAGTCTTAACTGAAACTCTACGCAGTGAAGGTTTTGAAAATCATTTTCATTTGCAAACTTTGAGCAAGATGAAGGTGGTTAATTTGTGAGCTCTGGATCCAACCAATAGCACTATTGCAAAGTACAAAGTTTGAACTTTGAAATAGAGCTAAAGCTTGGGAAATTTTACTTCCCCAAAATTGGATGTAATTAGCTCCTCAAAATTGAAAGTTAAATTCCTATTTCAACACTTAGCCAAAACAGCCTAGGGCTGAAATTTGGATTTCAATTCTCAATTTTGATTCTCTCTTTTACTCTTTCTGGCTATAAAACTTGGTTAGGGTTTTAGTTAGATGATTAGCCACGCACTTAACACTCCAAGGTATATTTTAGTATTATCTAAATTTTTAAATCCTAATTAAGCTTAGATTAATTAAGAAATGATCAACACACATAACCACATGAGGTAAAGAGCTCAAGCACTTGATCAAACCATAAGATGAGTTTTAGGGTTTAACCAACTTTAGAAACCTTAATAACTTGCTAAGTTGCTTAGGTGATGAACATCACACCACACTAATCATAGCTCAAAGGTAAATAACCAGGTCATAAACATTGACAAAATACTAACATTTATATGAGAAATGCATGTCACAAACATGACTTAAATTGACCTAATGAAGCTTGACTTAATCATTGTTGCATTATCATTGAATTAATAAACATGATGCTTAATGCATAATATGATGATATGGTGGGGTTTAGGTTAACGTAACACCAGGGGTGTTACACAAACAGTGCGCAAAGAGATGGCGGAGCTACTGGCAAGGTAGTGCGGGTGATGATAGAGTACGGAGGGTGAATTTCACCGGCGACTGAGTAGAGCGACAAATGGGCGGTTTAGGGGAAGGAAAAGGAGAATACGCCGCAATACGGCGGCTTTTATAGGCAAAGGAGTGGTCGACGTGGGGGAAGAGCTCCTTCCCGAAGGAGTTGAGCTGGTTGGGGGCGCGTGAAACGCTGGAAGGGCCGCGAACGACCCGGGGCGGCGATCGGCCGGCCGGCGGCATGGGCGCCGATCGAGGTGTCATCCCCCCCCCGTTGATCACCGTAGCACAGGGGACATCTTTTCTTTTTTCTTTTTCAAATTACTTTTAAAAAATTGAACTGTACACAAAAATCTCCCAAAATACAGATTGCTCCAAATTTTGTGTTCTACAACTTTCATTAAAGATGTTTTTGTCAGATTTCAAATAGTTTTTGAATTTGAATTTCAAATTTGAAAAGAGGACAAAACCCTAACCTTTGGGATTTCAAAATTACTTTCAAATTTTGAATAAAAGATGAAAATCTCCAAAAATAAAAAGTTATTCTATTTTTCAAGATCTACAACTTTTGTTTAGAAAGTTTTCATGAAACCAAATAGATTTTGAATTGAAGTTTAAAATGCAAAAGGGGACAATTCCCAATTTGGAGAACTTTTGAAATTACTTCAAATTTTATTCAAAAACTTGAAAAACTTATATACCAAAGTTGTAGAGCTCAAAGAGATGTGCAAACTATATTTTTGGAGTTTTCCCAAATTTTGAATATTTTGAGATGACATTGAGAAAAGGGGCAAAAGACTTTTGAATTTCAACTTTTGAAAAGGGTTTTCAAATTGAATTTTTGGGCAATTGATTAATGATGTTGTGATACTTTTTAGACCCAACCAATGACATATTTTCAAAGTACAAAGTTTATACTTTGAAATGGTGCCAATGGTTAGCAACTTTTATTTAGAAAAATTAATTATGGTTAGCTCATCAAAATTGAAAATGAAATTCAATTTCCAACACTTAGCCACTTGAGCTAGGGTTTGGGATTTGAATTCCAAATTCAAATTTGATTCTTCCTTACACCTCATTTGATTTGTAAAACATGTTTGATGTGTAAGTCAAGGTTAATGAAACACTTGCAAACATCAAGGTTGATTTTAATTGGTTGCTTTTATAAACAAAAGTAGACATGTGAGTGGAATTTAAATGGTAAAACACATACACATGTGATATAAAAAGAGCGCAAACAACCCTAGAATTAAATAAACTTATTTTAATTGTTCACATTAGAACAATGCGTTTTGGAGGTCCCACCCTTGTTATATAGTCGGGGGCAGGGGTTACAAGATCAATCTAATCTTGCTTTCCCTGATCGGCACAGCCGGCCGACCGGAAATCCTAGGTTCAAGGCCCGATCGCTTAGATGATCTAGAAGCGAATCATATACGCATGCCGGAGTCTTGCGCCTTACTCCACGGTCTTACGGTAGCGCTCGGCATGGTCTTCTTCCGGGCTTCTTTTGCCGACCGCTCGGCCCGAGCCTCGGTGAGATACAGGGGAGCAATCCCCACAGCTAGTCCCCGGCAGCTTGCGTGTCTCAGCCCAAGGTTAAGAACCATTCAGCGTCTTCCTCGGTGCCGGCCCGGTTCTTCCGACCCGTGTTCGGGGCGGTCGCGAAAGTCGATCAGCGGATCCGACCCAGTCGTGGCGGTCGGCGTCGTCGAGGCCGACGATGCGGTGTCTTGGAGAGGAGGCGGAACTGCGCCGTGGAACACACAGCCGATCGCTGCGGTTGAGGAAGGCAGGGGAGGTCCCACTGTCGGGGAGGCGCGGCGCTCAAGAAAAAAGAAAAAAGAAAAAGATCTCCGGCATACGGGTCCGTGCCACGTCGGTCGCTTCCCGGCGTGTACCACGTAGTCCATCGGGCCCGGTAGTAGAGCGATGCATGAGGCTGGTGCCGGGATCAAATTTGTCAAAAGTATGAGTTGTTGAATCTTGGGCGTATGCGGTCCCAGGCGCTTGTCATCTTCTAGGGTCCAAACCTTGGTTTTACGTCGGGTGCGGGAGCTGCGACCGGTGATGGAGCCGGTGGGCAGCGCGACCTTTGGGCCTAGCATCCTGCAGGAAACATCGCGGTCAGCGCTCGGCGGATAACCACGGAGCGGCGCGGTTTCCCGGAAGGAAAGCTGCGGCGGACAGTATTGGCGCCAGGGCAACATCGAGATCCATTTAAAAGGCCGGGCATGGCCTTTTCCACACTCTTTGCCTTCCTCTCGGCCGCCTCGCAAACCCAGCCCTCTTCACCTTCCTGCACTGTGGCTTTCTCTCCCACATCACCGGCTCCCAATCAAAACCTAGATCCGAAATGGCCGGCGGCAAGGGGCAAAAGCGTGGTTCCAGCGAGGCGGCAGCGGCGCATCGAGCATTGCGGAGATCGAGCGCGAAGGTCCCGCCCCTAAAATAGAATGGGTAGGCCACGACACACCTGCACGCAGGCGGTCCTCGGCCAAACTGCGTCAGCGCAGTCTTTGCCCGGCCAGAGCGCGCGGGCTGGCGCCCACCGTGGGAGAGTCATTCCCCGGCGGTAACGACGAGCTCGTTGTGTTTGCGGATTATTTCGCCCCAGCGAGTTTCAGGCTGCGGCGCACCCCCTTCCTCGGAAGCTCCTTGCCTACTACAAGATCCGCCTCATTCATCTCCACCCCAATTCCATTCTTCATCTTTCTGTTTTCATCCATTTTTTGCGAGGCTTTTTTCGGCATTCCTCCCCACTTCAATCTCTTTCGCCATCTCTTACGCCTTGAGGGCGTTCGCGGGCCGGCTCACCCAAGGTAGTCGGTGGCCTCTATCTCCCCGTCTTCGGGGCGGGATGAGGAACCAGTACCTTGGCTGCCCCTCGGCTCTTCCATCAAAGGGTGGAACACCCAATGGTTCGTCATCGGCAACCCGCTCCACAGATCTCCAATGAGATGAGCGAGTGGTGGGCGTCAATGGCCAGTCGGCGGCCGTCATGCGCCGACATGGTGCGGTGGAGGAGGCTGCTCGGCATCATCCGCCCCATGAACACACACAGGGGGGGGCGGTGGCTATCGGCTTCGTCTTTGCGGCGCATCCCGACCATGCAAGGCTTGAGCACCAGGGTGCAGTACTCACGGGGATAATGACCCGGCCAGCGTGAGGCAGGGAGGCAATCTCTAAGGAGGTTCTCTTTAAGACTCGCCGTTTTTGGAGGTACCCGGTGAGGAGCTCGGGTATGCGAAGACCTACGGCTGCAATCCGCGGCCGGCGGTGAGTTTCTGCTGTTGTAGTATTATAATGTGTGATTGGCCATTGCTCAACGCCGTTTATGCAGAGGTCCCGAGCCGTTTATGTCGGATGTTGCCCGTGACACCCCCTGGCCATTTGGTGTGGGCCGGCGGCGATCAATGGAGAAATCCGCAGATCGCGGAGGACCTGTGGCGAGCGGGGAGACGGCCGGGAGGGGCGTCCCCCAAGCGTCGAAACCAAGGGCCCATCGCGAAGGAGGCTGGGAGGAGCGCCTTCGCCGCCGGGCGCAGGGAGACCGTGCCCCTTGCCTCGTGTTTGTTGAATCAGCGGAGGCGGGGGGAGGCATGCAGCCGTCATCCTCCCGGATGGCGAAGACCCGAAAGGACACGGAGGCGTTAGGCGAAACGCGTCAGGCGTCGATCAGCGTCGAAGGCTGGCGGCTTCTGCGACCGGTGTTTGAGAAAAAACCGACCCCGCAGAAGCGCCCGCCAAAGCGGCAGCGGCTCCCTCGATACCGCCCGACCCGACCGACGAGCGGGCTGCTCGAGGCCCCGGCGTTTTCCTACATGGCGGCTTTACGCCAGATCCGACCTGTAAAGTACCAACTTCGTTTCTTTTTTGTTCCCCGGTGTTGTCGGGTTTGGCTTAGAAGTGTGCATCGCGATGATCCGTGGAGAAGACCCCAGCCGTGCGGGGAGGCGGCGCCCGGTCGCCAAGAAGATAGCCCACCCGTGCGGCCGGCGTGGGGGGTGACTCCCGACCCGGTGGGGCTGGGCGCGGTCCCAGCCTGTCGAGGGGGCGGGGCGCCGCCCCTGCTCGCGACCAAACCCAGGGCAGGGAGCGCTCAGCGGCTTTGCTCGATTCCCGTCCCATCCGCCCGGCGGCATCCGCCCGGCAAGGGCGGGCGAGCGGAGGAAGTGGTGCGGGAGGTGCTGCCCCGCGACCGCAGCGGCTGCCTCTGCCCGCACGTTCTACATCGACCCCGAGGTGAGCAGGTTGGAAGTGGTGGACGGCGAGATCGCCGTCGGTGAATATCAAAACCTGACGTCGGATCTCAGAAATTTCTCCAGCGCCGAGCTGCGGTAAGTAATCATATTGTCTGTTTGATAGTGTTGCGAGCTTATATCGAATATGCATGTAGGAGCTGGCCCGTGCCGAGACGCGGCGCGGCTGCTTTGAGCTTGATCGACCGCCTGCGAAGAGAGATGAGGCCGACAACGGCGGCCTGCGTGAAGACCAGCTTGGCCCGGTCGGTCGGCCTGCTCAGCCTGTCGAAGGCCGTTCGAGGGGGCGGCGGCCGTTGCTTGGCGGTGGAAGGCTGGGCGAAGCAGCTCGGCTTCGATGGGCGGCCACCCCCGGCGACGCAGCCGCCCGGCCTTGAACACTGAAGCCTTGGGAGGTGACGGTATGTTTCCCTACCTTCCTTTCGAGCGCTCTTGTGTATTCTGTCTTGACTTGTGCTCGGCACTGCGCTCTTGAAAGCAGCGAGATCTCGGCCCGGCTACGTTGAAGAGCTAACTCGCGAAGGCAACCAAGGCCACCCGGTCGGCGGAGACAGCTCGGTCAGGCGCAGCGTAAGTGTCTCGTTACCTTTTGCTGTATTTGCACGATCGGGCTTGTCGGGTTCTTACCATTTGTTCTGCGATTGTGCGGGAGAAGCAGCGGCAACGCGAGCGGACTTGAAAGCATGCTTGCGGCGAGGGCGGATGGAAGACACCATCGTCCTCCTGACCCCGCTGCTGAATCGTCGACCCAGGCGGAGGGGCTACGGCCGGGGCGTGCTCGGGGAGCGCGCCGGTCACCGTTTCACAGTGCGGTGCCGAACGTCCTACAACAAACACGGGTGTTTGTTCATGGGCTTGACCTCTTATTTCTTTGCGGACATCACTTAGCTGGCAGTCGGTCGCACTATCCCAGGTGGGTTGTCAATTCGGCGGGTTTGCGGACCACGTCGGTTCTTAAGCCCAAAGGGAAAGCTGGCCTTAGGAGTCCTCGATACCGCCCGTCAAGGTAGTAGAGGACCTGGACACAGTTCGGCGTCTTTGGCCAGATCGCCCTAGGAGAAGAGCGTTAGAATTGACTTATGTATTGCGTGTGGAGGCAATGCGTAAATGATGTTAATATCACTTTTGTTATGCATGTAATGTGTTTGCCGTAATGCCTGCGATGTGTGACTTTGTCGTCTTGCGGACCCGACCAAGTTTCCTAGTATCTCATAGCGCTAAGGGTATGTTCCTTGTATTCTTGGCGTAGAGGGTACGAGGTCCCACAGGAACCCCGCTGGCCTTTCCATAGCAACGAGGCCCGAGAGTGCTATGTAGCCAGGTTTGGGTCGAGCAGGGGGGTTGCTCCGTCGGTTTGAGTTAAAGTGCGTCTTGGCGGTCTTCTTGGCGTATAGTGCGTGGATAGCACATATGAAAAAAATGAATGCACGAGGAGAAAAAGACAAGACAAAAAGACATTAAGTCATATATATATTTAGATTACAAAGGGGGGCAGTACATATCTTTATTCATCTTGACTTATCGGGCGTAAAAGCGTATTAGGTGCTCGGCGTGCCGGGGAGTTTGGGATATCGCGCCCGTCGACTCCACCCGCCTATAGGACCACGGTCGGGTGACCTCCTTGGCGATGAAGGGACCATCCCGGGGGAGGAAGCTTATGCATGCTGCGAGGACTCGTGCGGCGGCGTGGAGACGGATCGCCCGACCCCGCGAAGAGGCGCTCCCAGGCGTTGCGGTCGTAATAGCGGCGGGCGCCCTCTAGGTACTGCCCCGTCGGATCGCGGCGGCTGGCGCTCTTCTTAGCAGCGTCGGCGTCGTCGGCAGCGCTTAGTCGGAGATTTCCTCGGAGTAGTTTTCCACTCTTGGTGGCGAGGCGGCGTCCTCAGGTAGGGCGGCTTCCGACCCATATACCATGTAGTAGGGAAACCCACGTACTCGGCCCAGCAAATGTCTGCGGCGATCCCAGGCTGGCGGTGGAAGTTCCTTGACCACCTTCCGGGTGCTTGTCATCCGTACGTGCGGCGCTTTTTAAGTGCGTCGGGATCATTCCGTTCTTGGCGTTCGGCCGGCCCGTTGGCAGTGGAGTGCGCCGCGATACATATTGACCAAGATGGGCGCTCTTCACAAAACTCCGAGAACTTCGTTTCCGTGAAGTTTGACCGAGGTCGGTGATGATCTTTGTTCGGGATGCCAAAGCGGTGAGCGATTTCCTCAAAGAACTTCGGCGGCCTTCTTGCTTGTCGGTGGCGAGTGGTTTGTACTCAATCCACTTGGAGAACTTGTCGATGGCGACGATGCGTATTTAAAATTGCCTGGTGCTGCTCTACGAAGGGGCGATCTGGTCGAGAGTCCCGGCTACTTGACGGCGGTGACGGGATCGTCATTAGGCGTGGGCGGCGGTGAGGCTGCTTGGCAAAAGGCGGCATCCCTCCGCAATGTCGTACCGGGTGTTACTGCGTCGGCTACGGCCCGGTCGGCGATAAAATCCTGCTCGGAAGGCTCTGCCGGCCCAGGTTCGGGCGCAATGGCTTCCGAGTCCGGCATGTATTTCTTTTTAGTATCTTCAAGCCTTGGGCTGCGAGCGCACTTTGCGAGAACGTTAGCGTTGGCGTTTCTGCGCATCGGCGAGCCCTCTACCAAGGCGTAGTGCTTGCTCCGCCGTATCAAGCGTTACATCTCCGGTTTTGTCGGTAGGGACCTCGAGTTGGTGAGTATCGATGAGCAGGGAGCGCCCCGGTCTTCAGCGTCGATGGCCTTGGCGAGTGCGGCTGCCTTCTCCGATGTGGTCGGGTTGGGCGTCGCAAGCTCCGTCTTGGCCCGATAGATGGTGTCGAGGAGGTGCGTGCGCAAATCGCTGGCGGAATGGGCGCTCGTGTAGAGCCTAACTTGGAGAGCCGTCGGCCTCACGAGTTTTCTTCGAGCGATGTGGTGGAACTCAATGCCGTAGAATTTGTTCTCGAGTTTCCGGATTTCCGGCGGTGGCGTCCATTTTCTCGTTGGTGCAAGACCGGTCTTTGTTTGCACGGTTGGCGACCGGCGCCGAGTCGCCGAAGATTTCGAGGCGTTTGATCCCCGAGGGATATAGCAATCTTGATGCCGTGAATGGCGGCCGTTACTCGGCGGCGTTGTTAGATGCCTTGAAATGTATTCTCAAGGCGTATCGGAGTTCCTCGCCGCTTGGAGATACAAATCACGACCCACGCACCCAACACGCTCACATTTAAGCGCACCGTCAAAGTACATCTTCGATCTTTGGGGGTGCTTTCGAGGTGGGGCCAGTTCCTGCATGTCCGTCCACTCGGCGATGAAGTCGGCGGCGCTGAGACTTTATCGTCGGCGGCTCGCGTATTCGGCGGTGTATGCGCCCGATTTCAACTGCCCATTTGGCGACTCTCCGTCGACCTCCTTGTTCTTTATGATGTCGCCCGTCGGGTAATGGGACACCACCGTTACCTTGTGAGGCCCGGAAATAGTGATTCACTACGTGATGTCGGTGGGGCCAGTAGATGAGCTTTGTATTTGCGGGTAGCGAGTTTTGGACTCGTTCGGGACCTCACTTATGTAGTAGGCCCGGGCTGCACCTTGAATGCATGCCGGGTTAAATCCACCTTCGGCGACGGCCGTTGTGGAACCACCCGATTCGTTCTTTGCGATGTAAAGGAGGGAGATCCTCGCCCGGGTAGCGGGCCGTTAAGACAAGGGGCGTCGTCAAAGAAGACCTTGAGCTCCTTGAATGCCTGCGTCGGCCTCACGGAGTCAAACAAACTTGTCGGACCGCTCGGAGTAAGCGGAAAAAGGCATGGCCCTCTCTCTAGCTTGGAGATGTATGTACCGACTTAGGGCTGCCAAGCGCCCGTGAGCTCTGTACTTCCTTGATATTGGTTGGCGGCAACATCTTGGTTATGGCCGACACCTTCTCGGGGTTTGGTTCGATACCGTGGCTGCCGGCCGTATTCCCGGCGGGGATTCCCGAGGAAGCTCGAAAATGCACTTGTTTGGATTGAGTTTCCATCGATACACTCGGAGACTTTTTTGAATGTTTGGTCAAGGTCGGCGATTAAGCTATCGGCGGTTTTAGATTTTACCACAACGTCGTCGGCGTAGGCCTCGACGTTGGCGCCTATCGATCCTTGGGCATGCTTGAATTGTCCATTTGATGCGTCGCCCCGGCATTCTTTAGGCCGAAGGACATCGTCGTGTAGCAATAGGCGCCCGAATGGAGTTATGAAGGCCGTCTTGACCTGGTCGGACTCCTTTAGAGGCGTCTGGTGATACCGGAATAGCGATCAAAAGCGAGAGGAGTTAGCGGCGGCGGTGGAATCTACGACCTCGTCGATCACGAGGGAGAGTGAAGCAGGTCTTTAGAGGCGTGTTTGTTAAGATCGGTGTAATCAACGCACATTCGCCATTCTTTGTTGCTTTTTGCGGGGCCGAGGCCGGGTTTACCCGGCCACTCGGCGATACACTTCTTTGATAAAACCGGCTAAGAGCCGGTTGATTTCTACCCTAATAGCCTCTTTCTTGTCGTGGCGAATCGGCGGACTTAAACTTGACCGGCTTGGCGGAGGATGAGACCAGGGCGTGCTCGGCATACTTCCTTGGTACTCCGGGCATGTCATGGGTTTCCATGCGGGCACGTCCACGTTTCCATGAGGAAGGCGTCGTGGCGTCTTCCTATTTGGGAGTCGAGGTTGGCGCCGTCCAGGAAGTGACCTTGGAGGGGGTCACCCGTGCCCAAGTCGGCGACCTTGGTCTCCTTGTTCTTGATGGAGGGCCCAGCGGTGGTTCATTGACCGGGATCTCACAGTGGTCTTCAGCGGCACTTCTTTGGGTCGGCGAGCACGCTTGCATCTTAGCGGCGGGCCGGTCTCGTTGATGATGTAGTTTTTCTTGCTCCTTGAGGCGTAGGAGCGTTCCTCGAGTCGGCGCGGAGGTGAGCACACCACCGGGGCTGGCATCTTCATCACGAGGTAGGCGTAGTGAGGACCGCCATAAACTTGTGCGGGGCCAGGCGTCCCGGAATGGCATGATGGGCCGTGTCTGTCTGGCGTAAACGGCAAAGTTTTCCTTACGGAACCGAGCTGGGGTGCCGGCGCATCTTGGCGAGAGTCACTTGGCCAATGACTCCGATGGCTTGTCGGGATGATGCCCCGAGTGGAGATTGGTGGCTGTAGGGCCTCTTTTCGGGATGCCGAGTTCGGAGCGACTTTGGGAAGAGTATGTTCAAGGAGCTCCCACGCCGTCGATGAGGACACGCTTGAAGTGGGCGTTGCCCGATCAACTGGTCGAGGACCGAGGGGAAGCGCCGGGGTATGGTATGTCAGCCCCTTGGTCCTCCCCTGCTTTGAAAGGTGATGGAGGGACCATGGGAGGAAGGCGTCGGGTGGGCGATGGTTTTCTCTCGGAGGCGCCAGCGACCCTCTGGCGGTCACTTCTTGCTCCTCTTGCTCTCCATGCGTGTGGCCCACAGCGGTCGTGTACACGCTCTTGGGCCGGTGTTGGTACAAGTACCGTGCAGTTTCGGGTCATCTTCTTTGTCGCCGCCGTTTTTGTAATAAATCGTCCGCGGCGGCGTTGGCGCTTCATGTCTTCTTCGGGAAAAACTTTGCGAGCCCGTAGCATTGGCGCGCATGGTGTGCGTCAGCGTTCTTGTGGATCGAACACGGTGATCGGGACTTTGTCGAACTTCGGCGTCGAGTTTCCTTGACCGTGACTTGGCGTTGTTCACGTCGGGCGGCGTCCTCGGTATCGTCGGTCCCGGCGGTCGCAGTTGTCGTGGCGATGATCCGACCTTCGATCCCTACAGTCGGTGTTGCGTCGTTGGGCCGAGGAGCTCTGGCTGGCGGAGGAGGGGCATGGGCCTCTTCCACTAGCGACGGGTCTCAGTGGTGCCCTTCGGCCTCCTCTCCCCCCAATGCGTAGGCGTCGGCTGATTTCATCGGCTTCGCCCGATTGTTTAGGCGTTTCTGTGGAGCTTCCGCGCGAGGGGAGTTCTTGTATGTAAGGCCTCGGATGAAGGCCGTGATAGCGTCGGTGTCATTGGCGTTGGCGGCAATGGTCTTGCGGCGTGGAGAAAGCGGCGAATGTATTGCGGGCGTCTCGTTGGGGCGTTCGCCAACCTTTTCGAGATGGGCGGCGTGGCTTAGCGTCCTGCGTGGCCATGTAGTTGTCCACGAAGAAGCTTTTCGAGTGTGCCCGTTAGCCGATGGAGTTCTCTTCCAATCTGTGAACCGATTTGGGCTGGGGAGGCCCGACATAACCGAGCAAGTAGTTTGCCATCGTGTCTTCCGTTCCCCGCTGGCGGCGGCCCTTCTGGCGTCGTTTGGAGCCCTTTGCGGGGTTAGCCTTGCCGTCGTAGGGCTCCAGCGTTCGGGGATCGGAAGTGGCCCCGGCCACCCCGATGGGACGCGGCCGATCTTGAAAGGGAAGAGGGGGCCTCTCGATTCTTGGCGCCCCGTTGCGGTTGGAGCCGTGCTCGGCGTCGAAACAGACAGCGCTCCCATCTCGGCGTTAGGCGTCAGTGCGTCGGCGTCGATGATGGCACAGGCATCCGCATCCGGCATTGATGATCGCGAGGCGTCGGCAAGGCGGGCGGATTGATGGTTGTGCGGTTTGTTGCCGCCTCCCGTTCTACATGATTGCGCTTCCCCACTCCCGTCATTGCGTCGTCGGCGGGACCGTCGGGATCTTCCGTCGATGGCGTGACACCCGGAGGTGGAGGATCGGACGGCATCTCCGTAACTGTTCACACGCGGCGACCTTGATAAAAACTTGCTTGGTTTGAGGGGGGTCAGGCGAGTGCCTCGAGTTCGTTGGGCGGTGGCCGACGAGTTGGCGCTCAGAGGTTGGCGCTACGATTTGTTCGTCGATGTAGACAAACTCGTCCGCCCGAGGTTCTGTAAATTGGCCTTGGGCGGCCGCATCTCGGAGGAGGCAGCGCTCCCCCATTCCTCGTAAGCCACACGGCGTTGGCTCGATCGGCGCGCCACCATGATGGCCGATATCCATCTGTCTCGTGACCGGTGGGTCCTCGTCCGGCCGAGACCGCTCGAACATGAAGATACGCAGGGTATACGGGAGGGTATGTGAATTTCGGCTGGAGGTTCCGGCCCCGCCGGCAACGATTGATGTATCTAGATCGGATGCAGGAGGAGAGGCATCGGAGTCGAACCGGGCTGCTCCTCCCGAGGATGGTGTGGGTAACTCGTCGATCTCAGTCAGTGGAGGCTGGCATGCCATGTTAGCGATTCGGCGATGGGGGGTGTCGGCCGGTGATGGTTGGGCGAGTTGTCGTAGTGCTGCGCCTTCTGAAATTGGTACCAGCGGAGACCTTGCGGTCGGGGTGATGCCACCATGGATTTGTAGATCATTCCTCGGGGATATGCGATGGCGTCCGCCGAGTGGTTTGGGTGTGAATCTCCCAGAACCACCGGGGCCCAAATCCGGGTAGGTCGTCCGCTTTGCTGCGATAGGGCGTCGAGGTCGATGGGCCTCACGGATGGCGATGGCACCGGCGGAGTGGCGTCGGATCGGCGTGGTGCCGGCGGCGAGTTGCCATCGGTCAGCGGGTGGAGGCTCGCTGAAGTTACTGCCCGGCGTGTTTTTGGCAGTTGGCCTTTTCGGCGTATGCCTCCACCGGCCGGTCGATGAGCTCAATCAGGTCGTCGGAGTTGGCCGGGTTCCTCTCTCCCAGAGGCGGGGCGGCTGGTCGCCCTGCGGGGAGGATCGCCGTGGCCTCGCTTTGGAGGCGTGGCTCTGGTCGGCCGGGGCGGCATGCGATTCCATTGGATGGGATCCGGGGTTGCGGTCTCCCGCCGTGCTCGGCGGTCAGTGATGGATCCCGGCGGTGAAGGTCATGCTGGCCAGGCGGAGAAGAGCGGCGGTGGAAGTAACCATCTTTATATTGTGGATCTGAAAGCACACCCCTACATCGCGCCCGGTATCGTGATATACAGTGGCGGCCTACCTTAAGGGAGTGCAGGGTAGTAGATGAGATCGAGGTGGTGAGGTGCGGCGAGATCAGAGCAGAAAGTAACACGAGACGGGTTTGAGCGAGGAGTTCGAGACGTCGGTGGCGTAAAACCCCTGGTCCTGTGTTACGGTTGTGGATTATGATGGAACAAATCTGTTTTGGTGGGGGTCCACACGCCTATATAGTCGAGGGGGGCAGGGTTACAAGATCAATCTAATCTTGCTTTCCACTGATCGGCACACAACCCGACCGACCCGGGAAATCCTGGGTTCAAGGAAACTGATCGCCCGATGATCTAGGCGAATCATATCTGCATGCCGAGTCTTAGCCTCCAGTCTTACAGTGGCGCTCGGCATAGTCTTCTCGAGCTGGGCCTTTGCCGACCCGGCTCGGCCCAGGTCCTCGGCTGAGATACCGGGGAGCAATCCCCAC